>JAMFQS010000030.1:231064-255851 GCA_025503055.1 Sordariomycetes sp. B11D1 | reverse complement strand
TGGGGCTTGTCGGGCCGCCGGCTGGCCGCGGGGGGGGGGGCGGCCCCGCCGCGGGGTTGTTAGGTGTGGTGGCTTCGGTTTGTTTTACGGTCAATGATACCCACGAGTGAAATGAGCGGTTAGACGCGGCGCGTTGTCTTGCGAGTTGGTTGAAACTTGTTATATTGAGATATCCACAGTCTCAGTTTCCAACTTATAGCAGTCCAGAGCATCTCAACACCTCAAGCCACCTCTCAGACCCTCACTCCTCTACCTCACCCTCCGGCTCTTCCACCATCGCCTCAGCCGGCCGGCCCGCCTACCCCTTCTCCGTCACCCTTTTTTCCGCAACCCCTGTCAAAACCTCAAAACTGCTCCCTCGCCCTCTCTTCCCTGTCCCGTCTCTTCTTCTCGCCAACCTCATCCCCTGCCCTCCTCGCCCTACCGAACTGCAGCCCCATACTCCCCATCAACCCCAATCTTCCACCTCCCGGCGGGCGTCAAATTCACAAAGTCCACGAACCGGCACGGTAGACGGATCAGGGCGCGCATGAGCTCCGTCGCGGGGTTGAACCGCTCTGCAAAGGGGAACACTCGCCCCTCCCCGTGTTGCAGGTGGGTCGGACTTCTAAGCGGGGGATGTTGACATCGTGCTCGGCGGTACCCTCCGGCGCCTGCACGCCTGGCTCCTCAGTTTTGTACTCCGCATCCGAGTCGTTTTCCCCCTCCCCATCCCCTGCCGGAGCTCCCTCCCCTCCCTGAGTGGCCTCCACAGCCGTCGCGTCTCGGACGCGGTACTCGAACCGGTTCTCCCCGTACAGAATCCCCATGCCCTCGGCGTAAAACAACCAGCCGACGAGGAGGATGGAGGGCTGGAAGAAGCGGGGCTCTTGCCGTCTGTGGGGCGTTGCCCATGCGCTGCGGACCGCGGTGGGTGTAGGGGAGGCGAGGAAGTGCCGGTAGACCAGCTGGCGGAGCTCAGTCGGGAGGGACACGAGCGTTGTCGGGGCACGCCGTTCCGGGTTCGGGCTCCTCTGGCGTTGGCTCCCTTGGGAGCTCGTCGGACAGTAGCTGCTCCTCGAGGCCTCGCGCCGAGGCCCGCCCCCCCCCCCCCTCAGGACTCCCGACATCCTCCGTCTCCGCCTCTCCAACCCTCCCCAGCACCTGGCCCCCTCCCCCGACCCAGACCGCAGCCCCAGCCCCCCGCGCCTCCTCCACCCTCGCCCTCTCCCTCGCCTCAAGACTCCCCTCGACGCCCGCAACATACCTTTGCAGAGCAGGAACAGTGTACCGCCCCTCCACGTCCGCGTCCCGCGGAATTTCCCTCGGCTCGCCGCGCTCGTTCTCGATTGCGATTAGCTGGTCCATCACGCGGCGCTTGTGGCTTCCCCTGGGGCGGGGGGCGCGGGCGCGGGATTTCTTGGGCCGGGGAGGTTCCTTGGCTGGCGGCGGGAGGGTTCGGGCTCGCTTTCGGGGCATCTTGGTCATCGCTGATGGTGGTTGAGGACTGTCGAGTTGGTGGGTTAGTGAGCGTAAGTGGAGGTGCGTGTTGTTAGTGTCGTTAGTCGGATGGTGATGCTGGCGTGGCCTTGCTGTGTAGTGGCTGTGACGGGCGAAGCGACGTGGATGGAGGAGAAGCGGCTATGCGTCTCTTCCCCCCCCGAGGAGTGCGCTTTCTGTCCCCGGCGACTAGCGAAGGCCGAGTAGTTCTGTGTCGGCATAAGAGCAAAGAGCAGGGGATAGCAGTCTTCTAGACAGTCTGCGGAGGAAGGAAGGAGGTATTGGTTCCTAGATAGCAAGAAAGGGGCGGGAGCAAGGCGGATACGGAAGAGAGAGAGAGAGAGAAGCGGCGAGCTTTATTCCCCGGGGTTGGAGCCGGTTTACTTTTGACAAGGGCGTGAGCTGCGCGCCGTGAAGCGCTCGTTCCCTGCTAGCAAGGTCGGTGGGAAATCCCGGCACTACACTGCGGCTTCTTGAACAGGAACGGCTGTTGAAGATGGAAGGCAGGAGCTCGTCCCCGGAGACCTGCTGGCGGCGGTCCCTTTCTGCCGTTAGTCCTTCGAGCCGGGACCGAGTCCCCGTGATGTTGCTCCGACAGCGGGGAAGCCCGACATGCAATGAAGGAGAAAAGACACGCCTACTGAGGAAATCGGGGACGCCAGCTTCCCATAGCACCCAAAAGGATGCATGATGCATGGAGTACAACAAGTCGCTCAGTCCATGAGCACCTCTGCAACCTAAGATGACAGAATATATCAAGTCCATAAGATACTAAAACGCAGAGCTCCTGCCAGGCCATGGTATACGCAGTAAACAAACCCAACCCGCCGTCCGGATCGCCAAAGCACGCATATGTATCCCTTACCCAGATCCTCTTCCCAGATCCTTTTGCCCCAATAACTTCCATGTCCCTTCCCATATTACCACCCGATACTCGTTCCCAAGCTTCGCTCCATGTCCTTCCCAAGTCCCGTTCCATACTCGTTCCCGCAAGTCCCTTGGCACATCATGCTCCCATATCCTTCCCATACCGCAAGATAAACCAGCGCCAAGCCTCATCGTTCACGACATCATCACCTCCACCTCCCCTCGAGCCCCTCCTCCCTCCTCAGACTCTCCCCCCTCCTCAGACTCTCCTCCCTCATCAGACTCTCCTCCCTCCTCACCGCCTCCTCCCTCCTCAGCCCCTCCATAAAGTCCGCCCTAGCATCCTCCTCCCAGAACTTACACGTCCCAACCGGGTACCTCAAAGCCCTCA
Source organism: Sordariomycetes sp. B11D1 (assembly GCA_025503055.1). Taxonomy (NCBI): domain Eukaryota; kingdom Fungi; phylum Ascomycota; class Sordariomycetes; species Sordariomycetes sp. B11D1. Next base: position 253,114 of record JAMFQS010000030.1, on the reverse strand, counting down.
CGCCCAACGCGTCTGCCCTCGCGTTGCCCCCCAGGATAGGACACGCCACGTCCTCGTAGCACGCAGTGCAGACCAACACCTCCGGCGCCCACGGCGCCCTAAAGAACCTGCCCTCCAAGACGGGCCTGTCCCTAGTACAGGGAGGCACAGGCCTCACGCGCGCCAGCCCCTCCACCAACGCCCCCTCGTCCACCGGCGCACCGATAGCAGAGGCCCCGTCCGCGACCCCCTCCAGCGCGTCGAAATAGAGAAGGAAACTAGCCTTGTCGCCCCCCCCAAACATGCTGCAGACACCATAGCCCTCCGCCCCCGTCGGCACGAAGATCCCCCTCAAGTTCGGCAGCAGCGCCCCGACCATCGCATCGCACTCCTTACAAATGTTAAAGTCGGGCGACGCGCGCCCCACGACGGGGTCCACCACCGACCTCCACATGCGCAGCCCCTTCTTCGAGCCGGGGCAGTGCTCCCCCATCTCCGTCTCCTTGGCCGCTATCCGCGAGACCTGGCCGAAGAGCCGCAGGTCCCGCAGCCCGATCTTGAGCGTTATGAGCCACGCGACGGGATACCAGGGGAACGTCCCAAAGTCGCAGAAGTACCTCGTCTCGGGGCTCTGCCACGGCAGAGGCTTGAAGAGCGACCTGAAGGCGGACCCAGCGAACACCTCGCCGTAGCAGGTCGGGCAGATTGTAAAGTTCTCGCACTCGGGGAGCGTGAGCCAGTCCGTCAGGCCCGCGACGGGCTCCACTCTGGGGCAGCGGGGGACGGCGGGGAGGCCTAGGCGGCGGGGGTCCTCGAAGTAGCGGCGGACGCTAACGTCGGGCCTCGGCTCCGGGTGGCTGACCGGGGCGGGGTCCTGCCAGGTGGCCCTCGGCTTTGTGGGGGAAGGCTGCCATGATCGCGAGGTTCCTTGTCCCCGGCTGCCATTCGAGTCCCGCGGGCCCCCGGGCGGTGGGATGCGTATCGGCATTGGCACCGTCCCCTGGCTCGCGCGAGCTCCTGACCCTAGCCCTCCCGGGCCCCAGTACTCCGGCTCCAGGTACCCAGGTCTCTCCTGGCTCGGCATGATATCATCAACAGGATAGGGCGGCGCCCCGGACTCGAACTGACCCGTCACAGGTGACCTCGGCCCCCTAGGCGCCCCGTCCCTATGACCCCTCGCCTCACTAGAATACCCATTCGCCCTCGGCGACGACGACGCGGTGCTGGACCTAGGCCTCAGCCTCTCCTCCGCGAGCTGTACATCCTCAGGCACAATCTTCTTCCGCCCCTCCGTCTGGATCACAATCGGCCGCCTCCCTGACCGCCGCACGCCGCTGCTTTCCGACTCGTCGCCACTGTGCTGGTTCGTGTACCGCCTCGACCGCGGTCTCCGAGGGGACGTCCCGCCGCGGGAGAGGTCGGGGTAGAAAGCCGATAGGTCCTCTAGGCTCTGGTCGTCGGGTTCATCGCGGCGGCGGGGGGAGCCCCTTCTTGACGCCCTCGCGCTGCGATGTTCAGACTCGGGACGAGAGCGGGGGCCCAATGTCTCGACGTAGCTGGGGTGGTAGTACGTCTCGTCGCGACGCCTTCCCGCGGAGCTAGACGGCCTCTCGATCCTAGGCGCCCGCCGCCCGTTGCCGTAATGATACGCCTGTTCCCTGCTTCTGGCCCCGGCCTTGATGACCTCGGGCGAGAGGAACTCCTCCCGCGGCCGGGGGCGGTCTGGGGACGGCGGGGCTTGGTAGCGGCGGTCGGGGTCGTAGGATGGCGCGGACGACCGGCTGCGGCTGCGGTTGGAGCCCTCGCCTCGGGGGCCGTACATGTCCGTGTCGATGCGCGGGAGGTCGACGGGGCTCTTTCTGCGGCGGACGCTCGGGCGTCGGCGTCTCTCTGGGGTGGATGCAGTAGCAGCAGTAGCTGCTGCCGCAGCGCCCGCGCCTAGTGCCTCGGCCTCGGCGAACGTGGGTGTCACGATCTTGCGAGGCGGCGTCTCAGGCTCCCTGGCAGGCATCCTCTCCGCCTCGGCCTTCCTCTCCGCGTCAACCCTCTTCTCGGCGCGGCCCTCGCGCTCCACAGGCTCACGCGACCTATGCCGCGCACCCGCATCCCTATCCCTCCCCGGCTCACTGACAAGCACGAACCGCTGCTCGGTATTATTCATGTACCCCTCATTGTCCTCCAAAACATGCTCCTGGTCCGCCTTGCCCCGGAACTTGGGCTTCGCGTCAGAGTTATCCTCGTCATCGTCGGCGTCCTCGACCGTAGGCGGGGGCGGCGGGGTCGAGAGGCGGGGCGGGACTCGTGTCGGCGTGTCGGTGGCGTGTACCGTCTCAACCTTGCCGCCTGTGCCGCTGTAGAAGCGGGGGGCTCGCTCGAGGGGCTCGATGGGGCTGGTTGCGCGTCTTGTGTCAGTCTGGATTTGTACCGTGATGAACAGTGCCGAGGGTGCGCTTCAGTGCGGCTGTTGGTGGGGAGAGAGGGAGAGAGAAACGCACATAGGGTCGCTAGAGTTAGAATTAGACCGGGAGCGGGCAGTCGGGAAGGAGCCCGCCTTTAGGAGGCCGTGGATGTCGACCCGTTCGTCGCTCATCTTCCGTCGGATCGTGGCCAGGCAAGAAAGGTGTTGGGGCTCAGAACGGCTTATGACATGGCAGGGGGGTGTTTGCGCCAAAGTCCGCGGCAGGCCGAGTCGGCAAGGGGGAGAGAAGATGTACGGCGCGTAATTGCGCTGACGTGTGAGGGACGATGGTAAGTGCGGGTGTCTCCCTCGCCGGGAAGTGGGAAGTGAGACGAAGTAAACAAAGTGGGCAGGGCGGAGGGGGCGGGGACACTGGAGGTGGTGGGAAATGGCGGGGCAGCGGCCGGTGTCACCGAGTGGACAGGGGGGAAATGACGATGACGCCCTGTAGTGCGCTTCTCGGTATACGCCGAGGGTGTGGGCCCAGGCCGCGCAACGCGACGCAAGGCAACGTCTTCCGGCCCCACAGCGGCCGGCCTCATCCAGGCTATCCGACCTGCGCTGGCTGCTTCGTCGGTGTCGATATACGGGGAGGTTTACACGGGGGGCTCGGTTCTTGGTGCTTGGTGTTGGATCGTGGGAACGGAGCGCGGGTGGTCACAGCGAGGGAGGGGCATGGCGCTGGTTCCGAGAGGGGATACGAGGGTCGATCGGGACGGGATCGGTGGGATCCGAGGGCCGATATGCGGGTGCTTGAGAGGAACCGAGACAGGGGGGTCACTCGGGGTCGTCAAACGGATGGGTTTGCCTTGGTTGGGACAACAAGGATATCTACTCGGCTGGGGACGGGATGGAGGCGACCATGAGTCCTTGCTGGCAGCTGTTGGCCGCCCACCGAGGCCGCAGCGGTGCCTAGAATGCGGGCCCCACCTAGGCACCAACGTGCCAAGAGCCACGGAGCAGGGACCCATGTCGCATGTGACGAATACAACGCTGTCCACCCATGGATTTATCGCAGAGATAGGATCGGACAAGCTACAATCCAGGGCCATTGTGACTCTTTTGTACCATCCTCGGGGAGCGATGTCCCGACGTCTGGGGTTCTACAGGGCCGATCATCGGCGAGGCCACCAGACCAGACCGTGCCCTCCGTGTCGCCTCAGCCCTACGGAGACGCGGATACGTGGCATCGGCACTCCATCGGCAAGGACCTAACCACTATCGATTACTACATCTATCCCCACATGCACCATCTTACACGCATCCTGCACACAACATCGGGGCCTAACCCCTACAACCCATCCCGGACCTTTGCCCGGAAGACCCACAGCCCAAGCCCCCCCGCCCCCAAGACCGCGAGCCCAAGCAGCGGCTGCGCAACAACGGCCCGCACGATGAGCAGCGCGCTGACGAGCCCGAAGATGACGGGGTTGCCCGTCCACGTGCGGTACGTGACCCCGCCGGGGCGCGTCGCTTCCTCGGCGCGGAGGCCGAAGAGGCCGATGATGGAGGCGAGGAAGAAGGAGTACTCGGTTACGCCTGATCGTTCTGTTAGGGAGAGCGGGTGACGACGAGAGGGGCTGGGGGCTGTAGAAGGGACATACCGATGAAGGGGACGAGGCCGCCTACGCTGCCCGCAAGGACGTAGAGCGACGTCAGCAGCCCGTTAAGCACAAGCGCGACACTACACGACGTCAGCAACATCTCCAACTCTCTCTCGGGCCATCGTCTAGGGAACCCACATCGGCACGTCTGCCCTCCACCTCAACCCCATCGTCCACCGCGCCAGCACTCCCACAACACTCGCCACCGGCCTCGGCGCCCACGACAAGGCGTGCTCAACGTACGCCGGCTCCTCCTTTGCGCTCTCGGCGTGCAGGTTCGCGAGCACGGCGGGGAAGTAGCCCACCTCGGCGGCCGTAGCGGCGAGCTTCGCCGTGGCGAAGGTGTTTGCGTTGAGGGCGCCCATGGCGGAGATGGAGACCATTAGGGAGAGGAGGACGCCGCCCCAGGATCCGAGGGTCTCGGTTGCAAAGTCCTGGTGTTGTTTGTGAGGTCGAGCTTGAGGGGGAGACGGGTGGGATTGGGGTAGTGGGAAAAGAAAAGGCGGGGTAGACGGTTGAGACTCACCACTGAGACGGTGCTGCTGCCGCGCATCACGTCCATGGGCAGACACGTGTACAGCGCCGCGTTGAGGAGCACGAAGCCGGCGATGACGACCGACATGGACCCGTTGATGACGTACGAGAGGTCGCCTTCGGGGTCCTTCATGTCGCCGAGCACAAAGCCAACCTAAACGCAGCGTTAGCAAAGCCTCACGTCATCAGACCAGCAAGCAAGCGCCAGGGGAAAGAGGAGGCATACCGTCTCCCACCCGCCATAGCAAAACAGCGCCCCGAAAAGCGCAGCCCCGAACCCCCCGACCGAAGTCCACAAGTCCACCGGCTCCTGGCCTGCCGGCAGCCCAGACCACCCCACCCCGGACGCCGGGACTCCAGCCCCCGTCCCCATGACGAAGTACGACAGTCCGACGAACACAATGAGCCCCACGGCCGACAACTTGACCACCAGGAACTTATTCGCAAGGCTCGCGCCAGCCGTCGCCCCCCTCCCGTTGATGTACGTCAACAGCGCAACACACCCCAGCGCCACCCCCCTCAACACCCACCCGGGGACCACCCCCCCACCCGAGAACGGCCTCGTAACGTAGTCCGCAAAGATCGTGGCAATGATGGCATTAGTAGCCGGCTTCGCCATGAGGACCCAAGCCCACGCAAACAGGAACCCCGCCGCCTCGCCGTGGCATCTGCGCATGTACTCCAGGATCCCCCCGTTGCGCGGGACCCGCAGGCCCAGCTCGACGAAGGACGCCGCGCCTGTCCAGACGAGGAGCCCGCCTAGGAGCCAGGCGGATACGCCGGCTGTGGGCGTGGTGACGGAGCGGGAGACGAGGGAGGGGACGGTGAAGATGCCGGAGCCGATCTGGAGGGATATCACGAGGGCGATGCCGTTTAGGCGGGTGAGCTTGCCGGCGCCGGCGCCGGCGGGTGCGGGCGCCACGGGGCCGCCCGGGGGACCGAGGGCGTGGAGGGGGAGGTCGGACATGTTGGCGTGGGGATGGATGTTCAGAAGGCTACATTACGTGGGGGAACGTGGTATCGAAGCGGGTGGTGGTGTCGATGCACGCTACGTCGAGGTTTGCGAGGTAGGCGGGAAAGCTTGAATTCGCGGCGTTAAAAGGGGTGGCGCGCACTTTTTTTTTTCTGGGACCGGAAATCGTGAGATTGCTTCGCGGGCCTGACCCGCAACCGGTTTTCACCTGTTTGATTGGCACGCGGGCGGGCCGTGTTAGTGGGAGGCTCCGCCACCATTTTCACGATGCTCGCAGTCCTCTCTGCGGGCCGCTGCGGGTGAGCGCCAGGTCCATGCCTCATCAATTGTCAAAACATTTTCCCCGTAATATACAGTACTCCCTCATACACATGATACTCCCTCCCTCACACACTTCGCGTCACCCTCACCCAAAAACGCCCGCGTCGACCCCAAAGACCGCCTCACTCCTTCTCCAAAAACTCCTCAATGTCCTTGTCCTCGTCATCCGCCGTGATCTCCTCCAACCTCTTCTCCTCCGCATCCATAATCTTCCGGAGCACCTCCCTCTGCCTCCTCCTCGCCCTCGTCCCCCAGTCAGTACTACTCGACTCGGCATCCAGATCCGCATCGCTCCCGGGGAGCTCCGCCGCGACTTTCAGCCCGCGCAGTTCGTTGGGCGACATGGCGGCTATGCGCTCGCGCTCGGCGCGCGAGGCCTCCTCTTCGGCCTCGTGCTGCTTCATTTGCTGGGCGCCGGCCCACTTCATCAGGTAGGGCCGGATGAGGAGGTAGCCGCAGACGATGACGACGAGGCGGATGGCCTTGTAGGGGGAGAGGGACGCGAAGGAGTCGCGGAGGTTGGTGGTGATGCGGTCGCTGGCGGTGGTGGCCCACGCGACGGGGTCGAGCGACACCATCTTGGCGGTGTTCGCGGACGTAACTCGCGTAGTCTGGCAGACGCGGGTGGGCGGATCTTGTTTGTATGAGCCGTTGAGGATGGGGCCCGTAGACTCGAGTGGGAAGCAAGTGGTCGATGAGGGAAGTCCGGAAGGGAAGAAGGGGGGGAAAAAAGGCGCAAGAATGACGATTTGTTTCTAGAGCAAGTGCTAGCGAGGAATATGTGGGGAGCTTTCGGTGCGGTACGCGGTACGGTACACGTGGGGCCGCCGAAGCGACTGATAAGCTCCCAGAAGCTCCCCGCCCGTGCCGCGCGAACGCCGCGTGGAAGCCCTGCGAGTGCCCGATGCGGCGACCGACTTGTAGTGGAGTATACGTACCGCCTGCGCCAAGACCCCACGCGCCCGCTTTCCGTCCTCACGGCGCGAACCCAGCTGCATCACCGAACATCAAGTTTGTTCACCATGGCGGACGCAGAGAACAACGAGCGCCAAGAGGTATGGATCATGGTGTTATAAGGAAAGGTTTTTTTTTCTTTTGCTGATGGGGCCCACAGGCTCTCACGCAGGCGCTGTGGTATGCCATCGGGCAGATGGTCGACGAAAAGGTCATTCCTGAGAATCTGAACGCGACGCCGCAGTTCATCGCCGCGCTCACGCAGGTGGTGTGGTCTCAGATGGGTGCGTCTCCCCGCTGGTTCTCCCGCTCAGTTCTCCTCACGCCATATCCTGCTCTTCATCGGGACCTGGTGTGGTGACGATGACCCCGGCTAACGACCCCCCCCCCCCCAGAGAGCGTCTCGCAGGACCTAGAGGCCTTTGCAGCCCACGCGGGCCGCACCACCGTGTCTACCGACGACGTCTTGCTGCTTTGTAGGAGGAATAGCGATATGCACCATATTATCAAGGACTTTGTCGACCGGGAAAAGGCGGAGAAGGCGACGGCTGGGAAGGGCAAGGGGAGACGGTGATGGGGCGGAGCTTCAATGATACCCACGTCTTGTGTGCTTGCATCTCCTGAAGGGACGTCTTTGATTTGGTATGGGGCGCTGGCGATCACGACTAGAGTTCCTGATTCGAACTTGAAGTATCGGTAGTTCTGATCTAAAGGGAAGGCTCTAATCTTTACAGTCACGATGTCCGGAACGAGGGCGACACAGGACGACACCCTATCCTCACCACTCACTCAGACAAGAGCTAAAAGGCCCAGGGCAGCAGCACCGGCCACCATACCTTCGACGCCCAGTCTTCCCGCCCCGCTCTTACTGCCCTTGCGGCCCTTTCTCCTGCCGCCAACGGCAACGGTCGACCCGCCATCCTTGTCCTCCTCTTCCGAAGCCTCGCTGGTACCTCGGTCATCCTCATTGCCGTCGTCCCCAAGATCCGACCGCCCGGTCGTCTCCTCAGCCTCATCCGCCTTACGGGTGGGAGTCGACTCTCTACCCCCACTCCCACTGTCACCCTCATCATCATCATCATCTTCGTGGCCCCCACGGCTACCACCACCGGTTGTATCGTCCTCAGACGGCACATCACCCGTATGCCCCGCCTCCTCCGGCGTAAGACACAGCTGCTCCCCCGACTTGTCGAGATAGCAGTGCGTCCCCGCATTGCAGTAGTACCCCGTGGAGCAGCACTCCTCGGCCGCGAGGGGCGCGCACTGCCAGATCTCGTTGCCGGTGCAGCAGGCGGTGGAGGGGTCGTCGCAGTACCAGTTTATGCCGTCGTCTGGGGCTCAATTAGCTACACAGTGGAGGACAAAAGGGGAGATTGGGGGTGCGGCGAGGCACGGGTCAAGAGTGGAAGGGGGTTGGGCTGAGATGTTCGGGTTTTGACGGGAAGGAAAGAGGGTCGGGGCTGGAGGAGACGAACCATCCGTGCCGCAAAACTCGCCGCTGGCATCCTGTCGGGCAGCCACGGCGCCGACGGGGCTCCGGGCGAGAACCTTGATCGGGTTGGCGGAGTGGTTCACCTTGGCCCTGGTCTTTGCCAGGACACAAGACGCTGCGAGGGCTGCAAGGGCGAGGGACCGCATCGTGGCTGGGTTTGTCCGAGGAGCGTTCCTTGAGATATAGGTGGCTTCCAAGAGGTGGGCGGCTTTGCGGTTCTTCACGGGGTGAGGAAACGAATGTACGAGAAGCCGGGATGACGAGTTCGTGAGACAAGAACAGTCTCTCAGTCTTATACATGGACGCCCGTAGGCTTCCGCGCCCATCATGAGCCATGCTCCAAGAGCCCGGGCCTCATTAAACCATCCCAGAAACCTCAACCTCCCGCATCATCCGAGGCCCATCCGCGACCCTGACAACCACGGCTTGGTCCCCGCCAAGCCATCAAGCGACGAAAAAGCCACGCCAGGCACCCAACCAACCAGGTCCCGCACCCGAGATTGTGACCTTCAGCCGCCGCCTCTCAGCCCCACGAGCTTACACCAACTTGGCTTCCAGTGCGAAGGGAAGAAGATAATCTACAGGGAGGACGTGTTCCGACGGGGGAAAGCCTGGCCAGGGTCTTGGGGGCTGGGGAGGATAAACAAGCTTCCTTGGCCGCGGGGGTTTCCTGTTTGGGACAGGGGGCTGATGCGGCGGAGTGATTATGGTCCGAGGCGAGAAGGGATATGTCCGGGATCTAGAAGCCTTCTTCACGTGGTTAGCTTGCGTTCATGTCCCTCCGTGTTAGTGCTTACTGTCGTCTGATATTAGACCTGCGTCTACCGTTTCATCTGCAGAAAAAGGGCAAAAAAAAAGTCTTTCCGTCGTTGGAAATCCCCCCTAATTTAGCCACGGCCCTTCCCTTCCTCCACACCGGCGCTACATCTCAAGACGACCCGTTCGCAGCAGCCGGAGGCTCCACCCCCTCCGCCATCCCCCCGTACTTCTCCCTATACCCCTCCAACACCGCCGTCGAAACATTGGACCCCCCACACACCACCAGCACAACATTATGGTCCGCCCACTCCACGCCCTCCACCTCGAAAGCCTTCCTCAACCTGTTCGCCCCGCCCTCGCCCCCAAAGTACGCCGGCGCAATGGTAGCGCCGCACGCCGCCTCCACCAGGAACCGCGCGTCGTCCGCGAACCGCACGCACGCCATGGCCGCCTCCCAGTCCTGGACCACGATGCTGGAGAGGTTCTCGCTTGAGAGCCACTCGTAGCTCTTCTCCGAGACGCGGCGGGCGCCGAGGGACGTCGCGATGGAGGTTATGCGGTCGAGCGTGGCGTGCCTGCCGGTCCGCACGCACAGGTTCAGGCTGTCCGCGCCCTCCGTCTCCACGGCCAGGACGCGGGGCTTCCTGCCCGTAGACCAAGAGAGGCTCTCGACGCCCTGCATGATCCCGTTTAGGAGGCCGCCACCGCCGACGCTGCACGCGATCCCGTGCACGGGCTCGTCCATCTGCACAACCAGCTCGTTCACCAACGACGCGGCGCCAGTCCAGATTTCGGGGTGATCGAACGGCGAGACGTAGACGGCCGACTCGTCCTTGCTCATCAGCTCCGTCCGCATGTACTCATCCGCCTCGACCCACGAGGCGCCGACCTGGTGGACCTTTGCGCCGAGGCCGCGGATCTTGGCGATCATGTGGGGAGGGGTGGAGAGCGGGACTACGATGGTGGCGGGGAGGGAGACGGTGCGGGCGGCGGTTACGCAGGCTAGGCCCGCGTTGCCGCCGGAGGAGCAGTAGAAGTGAGGGGGGTAGGAGGGGTGGGCGCGGGCCGCGGACCGGGAGATGAGGTGGCCGAGGCCGCGGATCTTGAAGGAGCCGCTGGGCTGGAGGTTCTCTAGCTTGAGGTAGATGTTGCTGGCGGGTGGTCAGCTGGGTTTTGGCGAGGGAGCGGAGGGGAGGGGAGGTGTGTGGGGGAGCTACCATCCTGCTGCTTTGGAGAGGGCCTCGCTGTAGATGCACGGCGTGTGGATCCACGGCAAGGACGTGGGCGGGTGTTCCTCGCGCATCGTTCTAGGTTCGGTGTAAGTTGCCGTGAGAAGAGGATTCCGTTGAGAGGTGACGGCGAATAAACGGACGAGACGGTTCAAGTGAGCAAAGGCGAGTCGAGTGAAGAGGAGTAGTGGAAGAGAGAAGGATGAGTGAGAAACCGCGCCCCCAGAGCACAGCCCGAACGAAGAAACGTGCCTACCGTCTCTTGTTGACTCTTCGCGTCGCGACTGTTTTGTCCCAAAGGCCCGGGACATCAACAGGGGTCCATCAACACGGCGGGGAGCGTTGCCCCGCCGGCTTATATATCGGAGTTGTTAGACCCCCGCCAAACTCCGATAGGGCGCCCCGCCTCCCCTTTGTAATCCACGCCCTTACAGAACATGACCAAAAAAAAAAGAAAAAAAAAGAAAAAAGTCCCGCAAAAAAAGAGGGCGGAGTACGAGGAAGGGGATCTTGACCGCACGAGGAAGGTGGTTTCGGTGTATGTACTGTGTTCGTAGACCCAACTCGGGGAGCTCCCCGGGGAGTGAGGGGCCAAGTACTTTTGTACATCGGGAGAGGTACACGCGATACGGCCGCATGGTACAGTTCTTTCGCTTCGGTGTGTGGTCCAGTTTCCGGGCCAGATTCGGCGAGGTGTCTCGTACCCTGATGCCTCGCCGTCTTGCTCGCCGTCCTCCCTATCCATCTCTTGTTCCCCCTCCTCCTGCGGGACAGAGGGACTTGGGCTCATGTTACACGCACCATGGTACTTACGCTAAGCAGCTCTCACCACACCCCACCCACCTCTCTGCCTGCATTCTGGTGACCGATGTATCATACACTTCCACAATGAAGTCGTGTGCGGCTGCCCAGGGTGCCGTTTTTGGCTGGTCGCGAGTGCTTTGTTTGGCACCCCAGGTCGCCCTGTCTAGCTAAGTTTCCAACAACACACCACCATTTCGCCTTTCCCGAATTTCCAATAGAACATCACCATGGCGACGTGCTTGAGCTATTCCAACCTCGATCCGCTTCTATTCCCCTTTCAACTTGTTCAACATCTTCACCTTTTTACTAATCAGTATCGGAGAGCACAACATGCGGATCACATCTTGCAATCTAGCATTGAACATCCCATGTCATTCCTCCTGTCGACAGTCGCCACGACCGTAGCTACCCTTCTTCCACATCCTACGTCGTTGGAGATGAAGCAAAACCAAGGCCAACAGCCCGATTGGGCTGCTATCCAAGAGGGCTACAGATTGCCCTCTGACAACATGCATCTGCTGCGCAAATGTACAGCCTCTCAACCAAGCAGATTTGATAAACGGACTTCGAGCCTTCCGCGCAGAGGTCAGGACCGATATGGTGGGCCTGAGAGACGAAGTGGCGGGCCTGAGGGGGGATATCACTGACATCCAAAGGGTTGTTGAAGCTGAATATGGCATTTACTCATCGCGAAAGTACATCGTGGTACTAATACGGCATGTTAGCTATAGCCGCTTTAATGCGTTCGCGCGAACCCAGAATGCCTCGGCGCTCGTACCTGATGCGCTTCTCATATGCCTCTGGCATGTCCGGACAAATGCCGTGATTCCCAACTTCCCGCAGACGACTGGTGGTATCGACGATCTCTCCGGTACGGACGCCCTTTGCTATGCAAAATGGTTATACTCTCTTCACAATACTAATTCTTCTGAAATCTCCAGGCACTGATATGACAGGGATCTTGAGAGCATTGGGTCTCCATGCGGATGATAACCCCAACGACCGACGCCGAAGTTTGCGGAGAGCGATTGGCATCCCCTATCGGACTTGGTCAGCAGGGGGTTCAGAAGAGCTTTATGGGAGCAAGGAGGGTTTTTAATATTAATATAATAGTTTCTATTCAGTATGATCGTTTCGCTTCTCTGCGGAGTTCTCCTCCTCTGTTGCTGGGGAAAGACCAGCAATTATCGTCATTGGCCTGGTTGGTTCAACGTGCATTCCCACCTGGGAACTGACAAGACCGGGCACGCCTTCACGTGATTAAATTTTGAGCAATCAGAAAACGGCATGCTCGGCAGCAACACGGGAATTCCGGTCTTCCCACGCATCCCGGCCCGCCGCTATCCACCCCGCCGGTAGCCGTCCCCAGGCGTGGCTACCCCGGGCCTCCGGGGCCCCCCGCCTTCGCTACGCCTGCGATTTATAACAGCTTCCTCTTTCTCCAAGTAGTGGTGTTGTGGGCGTTACCTAAAGTACTCCCAAGAACACGAATTGAGCAGGTAATGCCACGAGGTGTGGGAGCATGAGGTATGGATGACTGGATGTGGCCGTCGTGGTCAGGATTCTAGCAGCATGCGGAGATCCCGGGGACCCTTCTCCAACTTGGTTCGATCTGACATGTCCCTCCCTTGGCGATGGTCACAAGGGGGCTCTGCCTTCACCCAGCCCGGCGGTCTGCATGGGTTCTAGCCGAGACTAGCAGGGGCATGTGCGATGCAGGAGTTGGCGCGTGCATCGTGCTCACATCGCAGACCGGACGTGGTTAGACGGGTCTCAGCACGAGTGATCGTGGGGTCCGAAGGTGGATGATGTCAGCGCGGGCATTGTTGGCGAGCCCGGAGCTCTGCCGGGAATCTACTCCCTTCTAGAGGCGTCGCTATTATGCTTTCGCCGGCCGAGTCATGGTGGTTACCATTAAAGTTTGGGGTTGGGAGTTCGCTCTACTCCCCATCTACAGGCCGCACGGGCGGATAGGCACAACGTAGGCAGCAGAAACATCTAGGGGTAGAGATTGCGGCGGATCTGGTCTAGAGAAGCGTGCGCCGACAGATGGTTCCTCGCCTTGGCAGATGCCAATGTACTGTGGCGGGCAGAATGTTGTATGTGAGGATCTCTGGACACTCTAGCAAGGACTAAGCGCGACTTAGCCATCGCATGTCAAGAGCCCGGACAGGCCATCCGATGACAACGCCTCTGTTCTCGGTGTCGCGGGTTGTAAGTCATCTGCACATCGTCTTGCAGACCGCCAGGACAGTCGTCCACCTTGCTCCATTCGATGGAGCTGAGCGAACATCGAGGCAGGGAGAATCGCTAGGTAACCAACCCTCTCGAGGAACCGGAGAGGTGCCGCATCGGCGTCCCCCCATAGAAGGCGTAGTGATCCCAAGGTCACCCTCGACCTTCTCCCCGACGGACAGGGCGCAATAGTTTCATGCACCAATCAACGTTGTCGCAAGCTGATTGACATGTTTATCGAGCCGAGATCTCGAGACCCCACTAAGCCCATCCAGTGGATCACACGTGACCTTCTTTTCCCAGCCCCACCAGCCCAGGATGGCCCGTGCCACCCGCCTCCCCTCGCAGTTAGGGTCTGCCCACAGGAACTCCCGCGAAAAATCATATTCCGAAATTTCTCGACCAGACACAAGGTAAGTCGACGACCGACCCAAACAACCACCACCCCGAGCCACCCCCGACCAGAAGGAGTACGTGCAACGCCCACCGACCCAATTGAAACTTTTCGCGGACGAAAACAACCGTTCGTCTTTCGCAGCACGAAGCCTAACAGTTCCCGAATCACAGGTTGCGTCGAATACCGAAACCATGTCCGAGAGGCCTACCGTCAGCATCATCGGCAAGGGCGGTCGCCCCAGCGGCGACTCGCACCCCATGCCCGAGGTCTTCACCAGCCCCATCCGCCCGGATATCGTCCAGAAGGTGCACACCGGCATGGCCAAGAACAAGAGGCAGCCGTACGCCGTCAGCCCCAAGGCTGGCCACCAGACCTCTGCTGAGTCGTGGGGAACTGGTTAGTGAAGCCCCGTCGATTCGACACCGCCCGGTGGGGGGGAGGAGGACAGGGATCGCGGCAGCCGCTGTTGGAAGACGGACGAGGCTCAGCGATGGAAAACTCCGGGCACGGGCTAACATCCATATCCAGGTCGCGCTGTCGCCCGTATCCCCCGTGTCTCTGGTGGCGGTACCCACCGTGCCGGCCAGGCCGCCTTCGGTAACATGTGCCGGTCCGGCCGCATGTTCGCTCCCACCAAGACCTGGCGCAAGTGGCACGTCAAGCTCAGCCAGGGCCAGAAGTAAGTACCGCGAGTCTCGGGGGACCCAGAGAGCCAGACTAACATGTGCCCAGGCGCTACGCTGTCTGCTCCGCCCTCGCTGCCTCCGCCGTCGCCCCCCTCCTGATGGCCCGCGGCCACCAGGTCAGCAAGATCGCCGAGGTCCCCCTCGTCGTTGACGGCGAGCTCGTCGGCGGCTCCAACATCGCCCAGACCTCCAACGCCGTTGCCTTCCTCAACGCCATCGGCGCGGGCCCCGAGCTCGAGAAGGTCAAGAACTCCAAGAAGCTCCGCGCCGGCAAGGGCAAGCTCCGCGGCCGCCGCTACCGCCAGCGCCGCGGTCCCCTCGTCATCTACGACCCCGAGGTCGAGGGCAAGGAGCTCGTCAAGGGCCTCCGCAACATCCCCGGTGTCGAGACGTGCCCCGTCGCGTCCATCAACCTCCTCCAGCTCGCGCCCGGTGGCCACCTCGGCCGCTTCGTCATCTGGACCTCGGGCGCCTTCAAGGCCCTCGACTCCATCTACGGCTCGACTACCCGCGCCTCGGACCTCAAGAAGGACTTCCGCCTGCCCAACAACATCGTTTCGCAGGCTGACCTCGGCCGTCTGATCAACAGCACCGAGACCCAGAGCGCCCTCAACAAGCCCAAGGGCGACAAGGTCACCCGCCGCACCAACGTCCAGAAGAAGAACCCGCTCAAGAACAAGCAGGTCATGCTCCGGCTGAACCCCTACGCCAAGGCGTTCTCCGAGAAGAAGCAGTAAACCTTTTCTTTGTGTCTAATGGTTCGGGGTGGATGAGATGTGCAGGGCAGGGCTGGACAAGAAAAACGCTCGGCGTTGTATGTGCATTTACGGTTTGATAGAGCTGAAATGAAAGTTGATTCAAGCTCACAATGGAGGGTATCCTATGTACGGCGTAAAGTGAATGTATTCCCGGTACGAAAAGCAACAATGAATTCTTCTTACCATCTCCATGTGGAGAGCCATATGTTCCAAAGTGAGAGGCAGGACTCGAGGTGTCGGGCACTGGTCCTGAAAGAGTTCCAGCATTCATGTGAAGCCCATTTGTTTATGATCGGTAAGGCCACATCCGAGCACTCGAAACAGCCCTGGGCGCTGTTTCCTCAAGTCTTCGCGGTGCAGAGCGAAACACAGCTTGGTGCCAACCCAGAAAAAGCAAAGATTCCCACCGCCTTCACAGCCTGTTTACGATGCAAGACACGGCACGGCAACGTCGTTTCAATTCTCAATGTATTTCATTCCAGTGATAGCTACGGCGCCCCAAATGCGCGTCGATTCCCGATACAAGCCCGTTAGAGACCCCGAGGCCTATCAAATCATGTGCACCTTGAAACCAAACGATGAGGCCGACGAAGATTTAAAGCCCCTACATTCAGAGACATCAGACCCATACCTCAAGCCCAAAGGGCCAGACATCCAACTTCAAGATCCAACGCTCCCGCCGCTCAACACGTCTTGTTATAAAGCCCCATGTTGGCAACCCCCTCCAAGACAGCACTCTCCGCCTTGGCGTCCTCCACCAGCTCCTCAATCGCCCTGACGTCCCTGATGGTGAAGAACTCGGCGACACCCTCCGTGAAGAGCCGCGAGCACCGATTCACCCTATCCTCGTCCTCGGCGGCGAAACACAGCCGGAAGTACCTCCACGCCCTCTCCTCCTTGATCTCTCCATTCGCCGCGAACATGGCCCCCGGCGCGACGAGCGTCTTGTAAGGCTCCTTGGTCAAGAACATCAACATCGCGTCCGCCAGGATCCTCCCCGTGATCCGCGGGATAGCCTCCCCCTTCTGGAGGTAGCAGGCGTGCTTGTCGAGATGCACCCTCACCCACGCGAACATCCCCCCGCGGGGCCACGAGAACGAGAACAGCGGGCTCTTAAAGACCATTACGGAGTCGGGGCCGGAGGGCAGGGAGCGGATGCCGTCCTTGTTGGAGTCGAGGATGGTGCACATGCGCGTCATGCGGCGCTCGTAGGTGCCGCGGAGGCCGGCGAGCCAGCGGACCCAGCCCGAGGTGGACCAGCCCCTGAAGGTGACGCGCTCGGCGGCCGAGAGCGAGAGGAAGGTCTTGACTGTCTCGGTTTGGCGGCCGAGGAGGAGCTGGGCGATCATGCCTTGGACGAAGCCCGAGGGCTGCTGGGTGGTCGTCTCGGCGATGCTAGGGCATCGTTAGTATCCCGCTCTGGCTTAGCATTGAGGATGGGCGATGGCAAGGCAGGGGCAGGGGCAGGGGTATGGGTAGGGGAACTGACCGAGCGAGCCTCTCGATGAAGGCGGGCTGCGCAGTAATCCAGCCCAGGCGGCAACCCGGCGCCACCGTCTTCGAAAAGGTATCAAGACGGACGACCCGCCCATCAACATCAATGCTCAAGAACGACGGCACAAGCGAGTCAATGAACTCGTATCCCGACGACCTCCCCTGGTTCGCAACAGGCGGCTCCGGCTCCGGGAGACCGCGCGACTTCGCCTCGGAGGTAGCGGCCGAGGGGTACTGGAGGTACCAGTAGGGATCGTCCTCGATGATGATGACGTCAAAGGCCTGGCAGATGCGGTAGAGCTCCTTGCGGCGCTCCATGGGGAGGACGCCGCCGGTGGGGTTGTGGCCCATGCTGTTGCTTGTCAGCTACTGCCTCCACGAGCTCGGGGGCGTCCTCAACAGGGGTCGGTGAGACTCACGTAACGGTGTACAGCATGTGAGGACGCTTCCCCTTTGAGGCATCCCAGTTCCTCAGGACAGAAGCCAGGCCTCCCTCACCGCGGGCACGCATGCCCTGCTCGTCCATCTCGACGGGGACGATGTTGACGCCCCTAGGCTCAGCCTGGGCCAGAACATTCGAGTACATGAAGGGCTCGCAGAGAAGACCGGGCTTCTCGCTGACGTCATTGCCCAGCCTCTCACTCCAGGTGTTGGTGAGCAGCTCCATCGTCTTGGAGAACCCGTCGGTCGACCCGCAGCTCATGATGACCTCGGGACCCCCGCGGTAGGGCACGTTGGGGTGGAGGTTCTCGCGGGTGAACTGGCGGATGAAGGACAGGAGGGGCGGGTACCCCTCCGCCATGCCGTACTGGAGCGCCGAGCTCAAGTCGATCCTCTCCTGGGGCTTGGCGGCGTCCGAGTGCATCGGGATGGAGAGGTGGTCGCTCCCCGGGGCGGGGTCCCCCTTGCCGTCGCCGCCATCGCCGGGCCGGCCCGGGTAGTTCGGGGTCGGGGTCCAGCGGTCGGGCTTGGCGGCCTGGGCCTCGAGGGTGTCGAACGGGAAGAGGCTCGAGTTGGGAAGTCCTCCACGGCCGCGTCAGGCAAGTTGCACGACGGAGATGAAGAGACGGGGTCAGCGAGTTGCTTACCTCCGGCCAGATTTCCTATGTTCGGGATCAGGAAGAACTTGTAGTACTCTTTGATGGAGCTCGGCTTCCGGTTCTTAGTCGCCTCGGAGAAGAGGTGAGACAGGTCCTTTGGCTCCGGAAGGGCCTTTTCGGTGGGCGCCGTGTTCGCCATGATGACGGTTGGCGTGATGAGGGTGGAAGTGTCTACGGTGAGAGGGGTATGTTGACCGTGAGGGCTCTTTATGAGGAGCCAGAGACACTTGGCGTGAGGATGTGTGTGATGCAAGGCCAATGGCGAAGACGATTGACGCCACTGCAGGAAGGAGGCTAACAAGGCCGAGCAATGGAGGGTACCGGAGTGTCGGGTGGATACAGAAGGACCAGAGTGTTGTGTTAGTGCACTCACCTTTCGCGATTACAAATCAACAAGTCAGGGATCTTTGATAAGAAAGAGCCTGGGGGGAGGGTCGGCAATGTGCCCAGAGACTTGGGTTGCGGGTTGGAGATGCTTCCGGCGAAGAAATAAAATCCGTGGAAGAGAGCTGGGGGGCTGATTGATGCCTGGCACCAAGATGTGCTCCAGGTGCTCTTCTGCTCCAGCTAGTGTCTCGAGAGGGCAATTGTGCTAGTGAGTGAAGCGGCCATTCACTCACTTCACCACGGCATCCCGCCACGGCCCCACTCCACTCGCAGTGAAGAGTGCCCTCGGATCCCACTAGCCCGATTGCAGGCCAACCCAGATCCGAAGGTGGATTTCTGTAATATACAGTGGGCTGAAGACTATTGGGACACCCGTCTTGAGCGCTCCCCTGCCGGACAACCATGATGCAAAGATGAGCTCCACCCCCAGATATGCATGGGCCGAGACGCGGCGGATGTGGAGCGCAAGTCCGCCTGAAAGAAGATCTGCGGTTGGCGCCCGCGACTTACGTAATCCGGCATTGGCCCAGTTACCTCCTGGCACGGCCCATGTGCGGAGTCGGCGGCTCTCTAGCGGCTTGCCTTAGCAACGATCCGATCTGCCGCTTTGCTCGTCAGCCATTCGATTGGAAGACTGCAAGATCCAAGGGCAGCGGCCCCATCAATCGAGCCTCAACCGCCGACCGACGCATAATACCGCCAGTCCCTCCTCCGCGGCACCGGCCGACCAACTGGCCACGGCCTGCAGCGCATCAATCGCGACCACCCAGGCAGCGACCACCCGCTCCAGTCGCAAGCAGCCCCATGTCCGACCCCCCCAGCGCACCCCCGACCGAACGCCCCGCGCACCCCCCGCCGCCATGTCCTTCCTAGAGGACCCGCGCCTCCGCCAGCGCTGGAACCGCATCTCGCAAAACGCCGAGGCCGCCACCGAGAACGCCGCCGCCGGCATCTGGTCCTTCCAGCACAACCACGTGAACCCGTGCCTCGCCTCGCTCGCCTCGTCCCTCGACAGCTGCGCTTCCCTATGCATAGGCGACCGCGAGGAGCGGGCGCGGCGGAGGAGGGAGCGCGAGAGGGCGCGCGGGAGGGCGGAGTACAGCTTCGACTTTTACGACGACTGGTATGAGGAGGAGCCGGGGATGCTGGCTGGGTGGAGCTATGACGACTGGGACCGGCTGTTGGTGGGTAGCGGCGCGGCGAGGGGTGCAGAGGTGTCTGAGCAGCCGAGGAGGAAGAGGGGGATGAGTTATGGGACGAGGGGGAGGAGGAAGCCGGCTGGCGAGGAGGATCCCACTGTTATACCCAGCACGCAGCCGATCGGGTTCTTGGGAAAGCTGCCGTGGAAGTTTGGGGGGACGCTGAGGTATAAGCCCAGCGCTGCGAATCTGCAGGAGCACCCAGGCCACCACGAGGCGGATGAGAATGCGCCGCTGTTAGGGCCCGGGGAAGACGACTACTTTGGGGTGCACGCGCCGCCTAGGAAGCGGAGCGGGACGACGGGCTCGGGGAATACGTCCGACTCGTACAGGTCGCGGGGCGACCTGTTCCTGAGCGACGGCGAAGAGGACGCGGTGCCGCTTGATGACGAGTTTACGCTGCCGCCCGAGCGGACGGACGATAGGAGTAGTAACAAGACGCGGAGCAGCAAGGGCAAGAGGCCCGCGGGCGGGGCGATGTCGAGGACAGTGTCGCGGACGACGGTTGCATCGGGGAATACGGGGTATTCGAGCAGGGGCAGGAAGAGCTCCGAGTCGCTAAGGGGCAGTCCCGCGGCGCAGTCAATGGCAGATCTGCAGTCTGAGGAGGAGAGGATTGCGAGGGAGGAGGAGGAGGAGGTTGAGAGGCGGAGGGTCGCAGCGGCGGAGTTGGCGCGGAGGAGGGGGCTGGGGAAGGAGAGGCTGGGTGGTGAAGCGGGGCGGGGGCCGCCCATGTCGAGGGTTGAGGGGATACCAGATCCGGGGCCGGGGGAAGAGGAGTCCCCTGCGGCAAAGGAGACGGAGGGGAGGGAAGGCCCGTTGGGTGATGAGCGCGAGTCTACGGAGGCGCCGTCTAGTCCCAACCAAGAGGAGTTTATCCCCGCACGATTACCCATGTTCAAATGACGAGACGGTGTTACGAGGACTGGATGATGAGGGGTTCAGAGGGGACTGCGGTCTGGTTGTTTTTTTTTTTTTTTTTTTTTTTTTTCTGTTCTCTCCGTTTCTTCGGATGTATTATTTTTACACTTTTTGACGCTTATGGGTTACGATTGATCCCGGTAGAGGGCGGATCTGACGGGCAGTACAATGATACCAAGATCAAATGGGGATCTGAGGAAGGAATTGAAGACGATCTGAGACTATGGGTTTCAAAGGAAGCACCTCTCCTAGAATGGTTGCTCGCGTAATGCAGATACCACGTACATGACGAAGTGTGAAGCCCCGTGGTGGCTCCCGCTCGGCCGTCTCGGCTCCGTCAAAAACGTGGGGTATGTGGGGCGCCCGGCGATCGATGCTACTCTGAGTCCGGTTGACCTCCAAGATGCCTCGGCTCCTTCCCCGCATTATCAGGGGGCGCATGTGTATGGGGTTAGCTCTGAGTGGCAGCTCACAGTAGCCCGAAAGGACCCATAATGCTAGGACTTGGCCCCGGGGGGGGGGGGGGGGGGGGCCCGGGGGGGGGGGGGGGGGGAGGATGAGAAGAGGAAACTCACCACCTCCACCCGATGGAGTCGGCCAGAAGCCCGCCCAGCGGCGCCCCCGTCGACGTCCCCGACGCAAAGATGATGTTGATGTACCCCTGCCACACGCCTCTGTCCCGCAGCGGCACGATATCCGAGATGAGAATGGACACGACGCTGTTCATGCCGCCGCCGCCAATGCCGGCGACGGCACGGGCGACGCACAGCTCCGCCATGTTGCGCGCGAGGCCGCAGCCCAGGCAGCCCAGGCCGAAGACGGTGTAGGCGAAGAGGAGGCACTCCTTGCGGCCGAAGATGTCGCTGAGCTTGCCGTAGAGGGGCTGGAAGCTCGTGAGGGTGAGGAAGTACCTGGGGGGCGGGGAAAAAAAAGGGGGGGGTGTTAGTGCGAGGTGGTGGTCAGGGGGTTGGAGGCATCTTACGCCGTGGCGATCCAGCTGGTGTTGTTCAGGGCGTTGAGGTCGCTCCCGATCTTGGCGTACGAGGCCACTGTCAACATCTGGTCCATGGCGCACATGTAGATCTGCGAACAGCGCGTCAGCCGCGGGCTCATTCCGTTTTCCATCTCGCCGGACTGCGGGAAGGTCTGCTAGGGATGGGAGCGCGGCTTACACCGATGCCGATGGCCGGGAGCAGTATGTGCATCCGCGCCAGCACCTCGGGCATCCCCTCGTGCGCCGGCTCCTCGGCCGGGGCATTGGCCTCGACGGTGCCATTGGAGCCACTGGCCTCGTCGCGGAGCAGCGGCGTGTTCTCGCTTGCTCGGGGCGCATCTTCGCGCGCCTGGGCTGGCGCGGCGACCATTGGGAGCGGTCTCGGGCCGTGCTCGGGTCCAGGCGCAAGTTCGACGAGAGGTCAGGTCTCGGGCGGGGACGAGAGCGTTCGTCCAGCGTTGTGCAGGGGCGGCCTAGGTTTCTCTAGCCGGGCTCGATCTGTGCAACTGGCGCCTACGACGTGCCACACCCGGGACTGAGAGGGAGTTTCTCTACAAGAGCTCTGTTCGGAGGGGTTCCTCTAGCGGAAACTCGAAATCTCCGCCTCTTGAAGTCGCGATGATTGTATGGAGACTCTGGGCGCGCTTCTTTAGGAAGGTGACGCGACGGTTAGTCACGTGAGACCCGATTGGTCCGGCGACGCCCGGTGGGGGGGGGGGGGGGGGGGGGGCGGGGGGGGGGGGGGGGGGGGGGGGGGGGGGGGGGCGGGGGC
>JAMFQS010000030.1:156298-231054 GCA_025503055.1 Sordariomycetes sp. B11D1 | reverse complement strand
GGGGGCTTCTTTTGGTTGGTGCCGCGCCGGTTTTTCACTTGTTACCCGATTGGGCCGGGGACGCCCTGTGGCCCCCCCCCCCCCCCCCCCCCCAAACGGTCTGGGTCTTCTTGGGCCGAGCCGAAAGAGCGCCATACCCGTGCTTCGCACTTGGCCCAGTCCCGGTAGCCTCCTGATGTGTCGTGGGTTATCTTGTCCACCGGCGGCTGGAATGTGAAGGAGACGGTTGTGCTTGGAGTCTGTGCTTGGCACCGCTGGCAAGTATCTACAGCTGCCGCCATTCGCGTCCAGCCTAGTTTGCTTCGTCACGGGTGTCTTCCCCCCATCTTCCGCTCCCTTCGGCATCAACACGTACCCAGTGCTCGTAGTTGCTGGGCAGTAGTGAACGAGCTCGGCCACGCTTCCACCAAGATGCGCATTCGCATCTCTGTTACCTATCAGAATCCCGGTCCTCCGTCATAGCCCGTCGTTCGTGGCCCGCCAGCTCAACGCGCTGCCTTCGACAGTGGGCCTCGGCGTACGGGTGGCACCTGCTCGGTCCACCTCGTGTACTAAACGGGCGTGTCCCGTTATTCCCGTCTCGGGAAGGGTCCATCTCGGTGATTGGCTGACGCGGCGGGCGCTAGCGTGGGTCAACCGCGGTGCTCACTCGCGAGCCGTACTATGCTCCGTGCCTGCCTCATGGTCCGCTTCTTTGGCCAGGCATTATCGACTACGGGCTCATATACGAGATTCTCTGCGAAGGAGCCCCAACATCATGCACTCGTCACGGCGAGGCGAGGCCTCTCGTCCAGGTACGTAATCGACTTCGTCAATGTTCTAGGCCCAGCATCTGCTGGTGCGAGACGAGACGCCGTGGGACGTGGCCTGCGGGAGCACGGCTGGGCGGTTGCGGGCGCTCCATGATTCATCGGAAGAGGGTGCGCTCATAGCCAAACCAGAAAGGCTTCTATTAGCTCACGAGGTCCATCAGGATGTTTTGCGATGCGGCCGGGCAGGCCCGTCTGTGCCGGGCGCGGCGCCATGGTTGTACGGCAGGGGGCCTGCCGCGCGGTGAGGGGAGGTATAGGCGGGTTGGGCTAGAAGGATGATGTGACTCTTTGCTGAGAAATGCCGCAGTCTTCACGGCTCTGGCTGTTGTAGCAAACGCAAACACCCGAGCCCAAGCAGCCCCCCTTCCATCATCCTTTGCATTCAAACACCGTCACCAACACGGCGCCGCACTCCAGCCCCCTTTTAAGCAGCGGCATGACGGCCTCCGAGATGACCGCCGACGACCCCTCTTTCTGATAGATGCAGATGAACGACTCGTGCGACCACTTCTGCTCCCTCAGCATCTCCCACGCCGCCTCCCCGCCCTGCGTCTCGGTGATCTTGCCCTTGAGCATGCCGAGGCGGTGGCAGTAGACCATGGAGAAGCCCTCGCGGCCGAAGCCCCGGGTTGAGCTTAGGTAGTCGTCGGGGGAGAGGCGGGAGGTGTTTAGGTAGCCGAAGATTTTTGGCATCGTAGTGGTGGATGAGTTTGCGGGCTTCTGGGAGCACTGCGTTAGCACTGTCCGGCCGGGAAAGAAGAAAGAGAGAGGGTGAGATACCGTTAGGAACTCAGCTGGGTGAAGAAGGGGCATAGCCTGCCTCGGCAAAGAAGGGCAAGAAAAGCACGCAGAGCTCCCCGGGCGTATTAGTTATACCAACAGCGCACCGCGGCGGCCCGTCGACGAACGAGCACATCACCACCGCATGCCACGTAGCCCGGCCGGGGCGATCACTAGCAGCAGCCGGCGGCAAGGAGGGTGGGATGGCCCAAGTCTCAGCATGATCCCGAGAAGCCCGTCAGATATGCCAGCGGCCACGCAGAACAGACAGGTTGCTGTGTGTGAACGTCGCAAAACGTAGGGCTGTCGTCTCGTGACTGGCGCCCGTACACCCGCGGGCCGCGGCCTCCTTTGCCGCCGAGGAATGCATGCTCAGTCTCTTGCGGTGGGCTTTCGGGGTGAGTGACTCCGGCAAGGATCGCAGTGCTGCCGTTGTCCCCGTGCCACGGGGTCCGACCAACCGTGGGGAGAGGCGCATCAGGCACATATGCCCTGCGCGACGCGGCCTGTCACCAATTGCATGCACCATGACGTGCATACCGGCTTCCGAGGTCCCCGCACCAGGCCTACGAGGGGGCGTATTCCGTCAGAGGCGCTTGCTGTGCTCTGGTCAATGGGATCTGTGACTCGGCTGGCGGCGCGTATCGGGGTTGCGGCGGGAACGCTCATCCGACGCCGTGTGCTCACCGCGCACGTATAAACTGGGCAGCATCTTTTCAGACCCCCGCCAACTTCCTTCTCGACGCCCTGTCGTGTAACCTGTCCCCTGCGACGTAGCGAGCTATGCTCTGTTGCTTGAAGAGGTGCCGGGTCTTGTCGGCGATGGTAAAGGCAGAGGTGGCCACTTTCTCCCCGCGGTCTGACTGCACTTTGCAAGGCCTAGATGACTCGGCTGCCCGGCTGCCAGCCATGCTGTCGTTCCACCCTGAGAGGTTCCTCCCGAGACCTTGACCTCCGGGTGTTTCGGATGTGGCCTTGTTCCGAGTCCGTGGTGGCTGAAGGGAGAATTGGCCCGGATTGTATTGGAATTAGGAATAGCAGAAAGCAAAAAGATCCCAGGTCACCTCTCATGGCCGTCTCTACAAAAAGACCTTTCAGCCTTATTGACCACATGTCGCAAAACCAGCCAGCGTCTCCCGTCCAGCTCACCGTCGGATCATCGTCACACTCACACCAGCGCTTCATGGCTTACACCAAGAGGCTTCACATGGCATGCTGGAGCAGTCGTCTGTCGCGTCGACGACCAACCTCGTCCATATCGAGCTTTTCGATAGACCCATCGTTTCACGGGGGTCTTCCGCAGTCAGCTCGGCTGATAGCCATGCAGGACTTGCATTGATATAGCGCACGTCTCATGTGTGAGCGGGATACGGCCATCGAGCAGTAGAGAGCCGGCACAAGTCTTAGCCGTCGGAGCCGGAGGTGTCATCGAACGGGGCCCTCGACAGTTTTCAGACCCCAGCGCAGTTCCTTCCGTCGTCTCCTTGGGTTCGTGATCCACGAATAGAGCTTCCGGGGATCCTACAACTTCTCCAGAGCCCCCTCGCTGACCTGAGTTGTAATAACGACCCGCATCGGTGTACTGACGTGGTGGCGGTGGGTAATTTTGAAGAGTGGAGAGAGGAGCCCGCAATTTATCTGCAGACTGCAGGGGATTTGAAGTCTACTGTAGGAGGGCGTTCCTGGCATCCTGAACAAGGCATGTGCCGAAGGGATGTCGTTTGACGATGTTGCTAGTAGCGGTCGTCGAGCCATGTTGCCTTTCATGGCGAGTCTCACACAAGTAGATGACGATATCGATATGCCTCCCGGAAACGACGTAGAGTTTAACGAGTCGGAGCTGCTGAGGCTGAAGGGGTTTGAGTCGTCAGGTTGCCGGAGATGAAGACTTTCAAACAGGTTTTGCTGGAGTTGCTCGGTTGATGCAGATCACATCGTTGGTGTGTCGCCTAGATGAGACAAAGTGCACAGTCAAGCCTCCCATTGGAGGGAGTCTGATCCTTGCTCAGGTATACTTGGACACCATTCGATGAATATGCACGTGATGCCATCTGTCTCGGTTCCCGCGACGTGGATGATGTCAACGGAAAGCCAAGACAAAGCTGTCCGTCTGTCTCTGTCCGGCGTGGACATTTGCGTCGGGCCGCCAAGCAAGACATGACGCCCATCCCAAGTCGCTGGGCTCGCCACGGGGGCAGCGGGCGGGTGGCGCCATCACAGCGACATGTGGAAGTCAGGACAGTTGCTGGGTCCGCCAGGCGCAGTTCAGCTCACAAGTCCCAATAATGCGCGGTTGTCATGCATAGCAGCCCCATTCCATCCACAGCGTCGTAAGTACTTCGTATCTGTATGGGGTCCATACATGTATACCCCAAGTACAGCATGCTTACGTACGAGCAGAACCCGGCCTCCTGGGCCCAGCCCAGCGCCCCATGCGCCTCCTCCTCCCGCACGAAAGCGGTCGATGGCGCGTTTCATCCGGCCCCCTGTCGGTGGCCCTGCGCCGCGCCTTCAATTAACGGCGGGTCCGACATGGCCCCAGCTTCCCTTCTCCAGTGCGGTTTCACTTCTCGAAGATGCAGGGAGCCCCGCACGAGGGCCGCGCACACGGGTGTCTCGATCCTGCATGCTACCTACACCCTTCTGCTTCCATCCCAACCGGACGCGGCCGGCGATCAGGTGGAGGAGGGACGAAGGCGGTGCCTGGCAGAGAAAGTGCCCCAGCAAGGTTTTGCGCTAAGTTGGGGCGGCCAAGGCAGCTTATTCCATTGCCGTGCGGCGGGTCGCATTAGAGTTCCAGGTACCCGACGCGTGCATAGTGGCGCTCTTCTAGCGAGGAGGGCGAGGAAGAAGCAACTCGCGCCCCTCCTTCTCCTCTACCCTCTCTCCCCGGCATGGGATGGGATCCTGTAAACCGCCTGACCTTCCGGGGCATATCCGGCTGGGGCGAGGACGAGAGGGCCTTGCGACACTGCCGCGACCACGATGTCGTCTGAGCCGGGGGGCGCAATCAATTTCCCCTTCAGCCATCCTGACTTGCCGTCTCCACATGGCTGAACCCGCCCTCCGATTTGCAAAGCAGGATCGGGAAACCCGCGCCAAGTTTGAGCCCGGATGTACCCGCCAGGCCCGCAGCCTGTAGCTCTTCGCCCGCTCACATCGGCAATGATACGCACTAGCGGCGACCTGGATACTTGGAACCGGTGGTGGAGACTCGCAAACGCGGAATACCTCGAAAAACCTGCACTTGATGGCCTCCCCGGCGCGGTGCTTCGGTCCAATTTCCCTGCGTCATCACACTTTTTGTTCCTTCTCCAGCGCCCAATCCTACGGCGAGCCTCTTCTCCCTCCTCGCATCAACGTTCCCTCGCGAGGTCCTCGAAATACCTGCTCTCTCCACGACAGAGTCCCTCTCACACCGCCCGATCCCATCTTATATCAGCAGGCACCCATCATTATAGGGCCGCCTCTCTAACAGGACGCCCTCCCCACCCGTCGACGCCCTTCTCCACCCCTCCATCTTCGCATCGTATCGAGTCAAAAAGCTGTTACGAAAACAAGAACGCGCATCCCGGCACTGCGCCCCCTCCAGAGCCGAAGCCCTATACGCGATACCCTCGACTTCCGGCACACCCGGATCCCACACACACACACCCTCCCCCCCCCCCCGCCGCTCTCGCCTCTCTTTTTTGCCCTTACCGTCAATTTTTTGCGGGACCCCGTTTCGACGAGTAGCCGGGCCCGATATATCAGGGGAACCGCGGAATTTCACCCATCATGCTAGACCCGTCGTCCCTCGCGCCCCCCGCACCGGGACAATCGCGCTTCTCAAAGGCACTCCCCGAGCTGCCGTCCCTCGAGCCCTTTGACTTTGAGCCCTTCGGCTCCATGGGCGAAGACCCCGCACCCGCACCCGCACCCGCACAGCAGCCCACAACGACGACAGCGACGACAAGCGACGTGCCGCCGACCCTCCCTCCCCCCAGCTCAGCCGACACCGAGCTCCCTCCCATCTCAGCACCGGCGGAAACATACCTGCACTCGCCTCTCCCGCCGCTTCCCCAGACACGACCGCAGCCGAAACCCTCCCAGGACTCCAGCCTTCAGCAGAAGCCCGCGCCCACCCCGCCGCCCCCAATGTCCATCCCAAGAAGACCGGTCGCCAAGCCCGCCGCCGCCGCCGCCCCGGAGCCGCCGTCCCCCTCCGGCTCCATATCTAGCCTGCTGTCGGCATACTCCCGGAGCTCGTCCGAGTCTGCCGTGAGGTCGTCCGACGGAGACGGGTACGGGACTGCCGCCAACACGAATAGTTCGTCCGAGGCGACATTCTCGCCGACGCAGGAGAGCGTGTTTGGATCATCCAATGCGTTCCCTTTGCCGCCTAGGGGTGCGTCGTTGGCGGCTAGCAGGCAGGCCTCGGGCGAGCCTCAAATAACAGAGAACAACGCGGCGCCCCCGATGCCACCGGCTAAGAGCGAGGGGAGGCCGCCTGATTCACTGATTGGAGGAAGCGACGGGGCCCCTGCACAGACTGCAGCGGATGAGCCGGGAGTGCGCAGCCGATCCTCATCACAGGCCACGACCTCGGACCTCTGGGCGCGCCGCACCGCCAAGTCGAACCAGGCCTTTGAACCACCCGAGCTCAAGCTCGCGACGAACTACGTCCGCACGTCCGAGGACTCCCAGGTCCTCCCGAACTTTCCACGGACCGTCGCGCCCGCCACGCAGCCGGCCGCTGGCAACTACTCACCCGCGCGGCCGTCGCCACTTCCCGCGTCCGCCAAGACGCAGAGCCCACTGCCGCCTGCGCCTGCGCCGGCGGAGCCTGGGTCGAACCAGAAGAGCGGGGACGGGATGGGGCAGAAGACCTCTCGGTTGAAAAGCAAGTTGAATGCGCTTCGGGGTGGCGTGGGGAAGCACCTCAAGGGGTCGCCGTCGCAGTCGGAGGCGGTCTCCCCGCCTGCGCAGCAGTTGGCGCCGAACCCGCAGGGTGCAGCAGAGAGCGCTTCCGTTTCGCCGTTGAGCTCGGAGATGTCCCGGGAGGAGTATCAGAGTCCGCGTGAGGTACAGCAGCCGCCTCCGCAACAGCAGCAACAGCAGGCCCCGCCGGAGCGCAAGGCCCTCGGCTCGAGTACGCTCCACTCGGCCCGCAGCCTTCCCGAAATGAAGACGCAACCGCCGCAGACGACGAACGAGAGGCCGCCGCCCGTTCCCGCGGAGTACAGCAACCCTCAGCCCTCCGCCTCCCAGCAGAGCCCGCCCCCTGCCGAGCACAAGTTCCCTCCGCGGACCTCATCGACCCGGGGCCCTGCGCCCTTCGCCCAGAGGCCGGCGCCCCAGCAGTTCCCCGAGCGCGGCCGCCCCCGGGCGGGCTCCAACGCCCCACACGACTACCGCGCGCCGTCGGTCGATCCCCACCTCCATAGGACCGCGAGCCACACCAGCCTCGCGGACTACTACTCCGCCCCTCCGCCGCCGCGCCAGAAGCCCGACGACACGGTGTACCGCGAGGTGAAGCAGGAGGACCTCCCGCCGCCGGACCCGCGGGCCATGTACTTCCCGCAGCAGACGTCCGAGTCGAACCCCGCGCCCGCCGCGGGGACGGTGTTCAAGGCGCCCGAGCTGACGGAGTCGCACCACGGGTGCTTCCAGCGACACGGGAAGATGATCATGGCGCGGAACAAGCACTATCCCCTCACGTGCATGACGTGCGAGGTTGAGGACGCGGAGCTGAGGTGGCTCTGCGCGTGGTGTAGGGTTAGGGTCTGCGGGTCTTGCATGAGGCTTCTGCAGTCTTATGACCGTGACTTGGGGAAGGTGCTGGACCACATCGCGAGTCAGCCGGACAGGACATCCGGGGGTGGGAGTGAGGGGTCGAGGCCGGGGAGTGACGGCCTCCAGGCAGTTGTTGAGTCGCCCGAGGAGAGGGCGAGCATGGTTATGAGAGGGGCGCATTGATGACTCTTTTTGGGGCAATGAGGAAAGGATTGGGGACTGTAATCACTTCTAGACACCAGGGCTGATAGACGCTTCTTCTGAGCCGGCCGGGGGGGGGCTTGTATTATTATGAGGAAGAGGTTCGCGGGCGACGGCGGATCCTTGGTATCCGCGTTAATCTTCTGCAAGACACATTCTAGGGATTTTTGCTTTGGAAACGGGGTTCATGGTAATGTTTATAGATATGGGAAGTGGAAATACACGGAATACAAAAAGGTTGAACACACGTCGACGGGCTCCCTGACTTGACTGGCCCATGTTGAACGAGTTTCACTGGTTGACGGAACTGGGGGCGAAGAGCTTGTGCAAGGGGCGAAGCCGAAGCTGAGGATCCCTTGTCGAGGTCCCCGTCCTTCTCGTCCTTGGGACGATCCGAATACCCAGTGCGCTCTTGTAAGATCCCCTTCCACTGCTTATATCACATTCCGAGTGACGCGAGGTCCACCCGAGATGACCAGTGGGATCGTTCGATGGCGACTTCTTCAGTGTATATATCAGGGACCGAGTTCGTAAATGGCAAAGCCGGCCCGGAATAGGACGCAGGAACGCTGCGAACGGTGTGAAGCTGACGCTCCCCCCCTTGCGTCACTGCGGTTGCAAGAGGTTCAGGCCGCCGTCGGTGAGGCGCTGAGTGTGGGGCCGGGCGCTGGGGGTCAGCGGCGGCGGGCCCACGCGCGCCCACCGCCTGCCGGACACTGGGCCCTGGACTCACACACCTGGCGGCGTCCGCGCTGGGCCACGCACGCTACCGTGGCTGCAGGCACATGCACCTCGCCTGCTGGATGAGCTGTCCTGCATCCACTTGAAGAAACACCCATTGTTTACCGAGTCCGTCGACCTCACGAACCCGAGCTGGGTGCGGTGACTATATCCCCATCGCACGAGCCACGCCAGACTCCAAAGGCCCCGAGATCAAGCAGCTATCTCACTTTGTCCTTCCTGGCGGCCGCTTGACGACTTTTTCCCCCCCCCAACACCTTCTTCTCTCACCGCCGTATCTCGTCTCCCCGTGCCTCGAACAGAGCACCAGTTCACGATGCAGCGCTCAAGATCCCTCCGCAAACCCTCGACCCGCACCCCCGACTCAGACTCGGCCCCGGCCCCGGCCCCGGCGCAGCGAACCGTCTCCCCCAGCCGCCTCCCCGTCAAGCCCCCCTCCCGGATGCCTCCCCCATCGGGCATCCGGGAGCCGTCCACCCGCACGGCATCCTCCTCCACAGGCCCCGCCCGGGAGCCCTCAGCCCGCACGGCATCCTCCGCCTCGAGCCTGACCAGGCAACCGAGCACCAGGACGGCGCCCTCCGCAGGCCTCGCCCGGCAGCCAAGCACCAGGACGACGCCCCTCGCCCGCGCGCCGTCCGCGCGGAGAGACGTGGAAGCTCGGAACCCCGCGCCCTCCCGGGCCGTCAGCTCCGCGCACGCGAGGACGAAGTCGCAAACCACGGGCCCCACTGACCTAGGGCCCGCGGTGGGCGCGAGGGCGAGATCCAAGACGGGGGGCGCGACGGACTTGAGCCCGGGGCCAGGGGCTCTAGCAGGGACGAGGGCGAGGCCCGCCGCGGGCGCGGGCGCGGGAGCGGGCCACGCGAGGACAAAGTCCATCGCCACGACACTCACGAGCGCCACGACGCTCCGGCCTCCGGCTCAGATCAAGCCGCAGGCACAGGCGCCGTCTACAACGGCGGCACCCCGGAAGGTCTCCCACGCGAGGACGCGATCCAGCGCGGCATCCCTCACGACCTCCCGCGGCTCCCCCCTCCGCGACGCCTCGCCCCCAAAACCGCAATCCCCCTCGCAGTCCCCTCCCCGCCCAGCCCGCGCACCCGCCGCCGCGGCACCCCGGCCCAAGCCCGCCTTCGACACCAACCAGCAGCACTTCTCTCCCGCGCGCAACGTCGCGCCCAAGCCCCTGACCTCTACCTTCCTGGCGCCGCCCTCGCCGGGGAAGCTGCCCTCCAACGTCGCGATATCGGCCGACACGCTGCGGCTCCAGAACGATCTACTCCGGCACCACGTCCTTCACGCAGCGGAGAGGCGCGCCGGGGCCGAATGGCATGCTTCGGCGAGGAAGAAGCTCGGTGAGAGGTTCGAGGGGCTGGCGGTTGACAGCAGGGACATCTCCAGACAAGAGACGGAGCTACTCGAGGAGCTAAACGCTCTCGCCCTGCGGCGCTGGGGCGGGGACCTAGAGGAGAAGGTGCAGGGACTGGACTCGGTTCTCTCCTCGCTGTGGCGGCTCTCCGAGGCGGGCGGCAAGCACGCGCGCGTGACGCGCCGCTTCGAGCGCTGGGCCGAGCGCGCGGGGGAGGTCGAGGAAGCGCGGAGCCGCGGCGCGATACTAGACGAGCGGGACGAGCCGATGCTAGCTGGCGAGCTAGACGCGGCGTGGAAGGAGGACTGCGAGGGCCTGAAGAGGAGGCTGGAGGGGTGGGGGGAGCAGCTCAGGGGGCTGAGGCTGCCGCTGGGGGCGGGGGAGGGGTCGAATCTGAGGGTGATACTGGAGAGTTGCGAGGAGTTGGTGGGCGGGATGCTTTCTGAGCTGGGGGTCATGCTCGACATTGAGGAGGGGCTCGTGGCGAGGGAGAGGGAGTGGGTGAAGGGTGTCATCGGCAGCGTGGGCGACAAGGGGACAGGGGCGGGCGCTATCTGGAGGGCGTTGTAGAGGGTGATACCCCTGTTGAATCCCGCGTCTGCTGTTCATCAGCTGGCGCTCTTCTAGTGGTGCGTTCGCGGGTCATCTAGGGGAGTCGCATGCTCCTCCTATTTCTCCTCTGACCGTCCGTGGATTCCATTGTCCCACCAAGGACTACCCCAACTTCACGAGGATTACCCGACCATGTATGAGCATACACAACGCTTCTATGAATGTAGTCTCATTCGTGGCTCGAACGGTCCTTCCGCTCGCTAAGTACATACCATAAAAACGAAAGTTGGGCCTCAACCGCTCGGCAAGATCGCTAGTAAACCGAATCAAGAGTCGTGACCAGCGCTGTCTCTCCTCCAAACTTTTATGTATGTTCCCAATCCTTTACCAACGAGGGGTTACCCTCCTGTCCACCCTCCCAAAGACCTCCCCGAGCCTCACAGAGACCCCGTCCGCGGGTAGGACACCCCCTCGACAGCGGCGTGGTCGACGAACCACGTGCACCTGTCCCCGGTGTCCTCGTTCACCAGCGCGCACGGCAGGCCGTTCCCGCCCTCAAAGATCTCCTTCATAATCTCCTTCTTGCCGCCGCCGGTGGCTACAAAGGCAACGTGCACGGCGTGCGTCACGACAGGCAGGGTGAGCGTGATCCTCTTGGGCGGCGGCTTGGGCGAATCCTCAATGGGCGCGACCCACGCCGTTCTCTCCCGGAGGAGCTCGTGTCCTGGGAAGAGCGAGCACGTGTGGCCGTCAGGCCCGCAGCCTAGGAGGATCAGGTCGAAGATGGGGAGCTTCACCGAGTCGCGGCTCGCGAAGCTACGGACCAGCGTCTGCTCGTACTGGTCCGCGAGCTCTTGCGTGTCATTGAGGTACTCCGTGTCGATAGGATGCACCTTCGGCTTCTCAATGCCCTCGGGGATCTTGTCCAGGAACTCGCTCTTCAGGAGCGCGTAGTTGGAGTCCGCGTGGTCGAGGGGCACGGCGCGCTCGTCCGCGAAGAAGATCTCCCACTTTCCCAGCTGCAGCTCGTCGGCAGAGTTAGCCGCGGGGGCGAGGAGTGCGCGAGCAAGGGTGGCAGGAAGGGAGCCGCCGGAGACGGCGACCTTGAAGACGCCGTGGCGCGAGATGCCAGCATTCTGGCATTGGGCGACGTAGCTCCGCAGGGCGGGTGCGAGCGTGTCGGTGCCCGAAAAGGCACAGAGGTTAGCCTGCTTTCCCATTTTCGAGTGTTCGAGTAGCAGTAGGAGCCGGTCGGGTGTGAGATTATTGTTGTACGAGAGTCGTGCGATCAATGAGGCGCCTGGAAAGAAACTATTAGTCAACGCTCTTAATGTAGATGCATACAAACAAGAGCGTGTTTCCGGTTAACCGTATGCATACCAGGTGAATTCAGATCAGGCTGATGAGTGCTGTGTTCCAGATGTGTCGCGCTTGGAACTTGAAGAAGATGCAGGGTGAGGGGGGTGGGATGAGGATTTCACGATGCTGGTAGTGCCGATAATGGATATGAGAGTGGGGGGGGAGGGGTCAGAGGGGTAAGTAGCATAAGCTAGAACGGGATTTCGGGGCGCCTGATTATCCTTGCTCGGGGGAATACAGTTGGCCTGCTCGTTCCTTGAACTCGCGACTGCCAAGAGGCCGGTTACCAAGTGGAACGTCGTCGATGCGTACCGCGTTTTTTAGAACCGTATCGAACTGAGCTATGGCCGCACGTTGGACGGGAGGAGAAACGGGTCCCGAGCTTGGTGTCGCGGGACGGGAAGCGATTTGCGTCACTAAAAGTGGGGAAAACGCTGCTAGAGCCAAGCACCGGTTAGCTCTCTTGCTTAGGACAGCTTTTCATGGGAAGCCAGCTTAGCAACCCTTTTTGGGGTCTGAACGAAGCGTGTCTGCCAGTGCCCGCTTTACTCACCTTTGGCGCGGCACTGCCAATGCGAAGAGGTCGAAAGGAGCCGTTGTCCAGGGATCCCGAATGGCCTTGTTGGGTCTGGAATAATTAAGAGGGTTTGGAGCTTAGTGGGACGGAAGAGGTGGAGGTTGGCCGGCGCAGGATCCTCGCAGGCTTCTTGTGCCTGAGGAAGGTAGGGATGGGGTTTCCGATCAGGTGTTAATATCATGGGCTGGGCGATATCGAGCATCCCATTCTAGTTGGGTCTCTCTACAGGATGATGTACAAGTACGGCTGCCCGAGGTCTCGTACGATCGACACGGCCTGGGACATGGCGTCGACATTGTCCATCTACAAGACCAGGCTCTTGCCATTAGCCACCGGGCCAGGACTGCTGTTGCCTGGGCTTATCTGCCGTAAGACCCAAATCTCGCGGAAGGAATAGGTTGATAGGTCCACCGCGCTTCGCGCAAAAGTGCGCGTCGATGCTCGTGAGGAAGGTCCTGCCGGACATTTCGGAGGGACGGGCCTTCCGTTACTTTGCTTCCAAGCGTGGAGTAGGGAAGGAGCGAACTAAGATGATGCGTTTACACGTCAGTGACGCCCAGAGATTGTCCGACGCGGGAAGCCGGTGTTCAATACTGTGGGGCATGCACCAGGTACCCACCGGTAACACGGCCGGTCTTTCCGTAAAGATGGGAGTTTCACAGAATACAGCCGTTTTCTAGAAGGACGAGAGGACGAGTAGGTATCATTTCCAATAGCAGAACCACCCGAGAGACCGTGACCTAGAACTCGCGAAACCGAGTCGACGTAACGTGCAAACGTCTGCTTAGTTGCCACCCTCGTCAAATACCACGGAACTCCAGGAACGTCTTGCTAGTGTACCAGTAGCTCTGGTGGTTCGGCCATACTTGAACTGGAGACAAGTGGCCCCGAGAGGGTGTAAGTGTGACGCGCTGGACGCGACCCAGGCTTGTGCTTCACATGTAAGGAGGGATCAGCAGCGAAGTCTCCGCGGGCGGCCTGGGCACCGACTAGGTCAACCGACTCTCCGCCTATTGGGTCCTTTCATGAAGTGTGTGGGATGGCATGCTCAGAGTGGCCTCTACCGTAAGTGCATTCGAGCGCCTCGAACTGCCGTCCCGTGTCTGTTTCGTTTGATGGCGGGCATTGGGGTCTTGTTTTGGTATCTGGGAAAGGGTACAGTCCAATACAACTAGCACACCCCACCTTCCTTGTTTGGAAAATGGAGGGGCAGCAAAGATTTTTGGCCCAGAGTGATCGTCGCAGCTGCGGAGGCTCCCAGTAACATGGGAGAGTGAGCAACTGGGGTGTCAAATTCGCATTGCCTTTAGCCGAATATCCCTGGACGCAAAGAAGACTGGGGTAGTGAAAATGACTACGGGCGACCATGCCGACCTCCTGGCGCGGCGCCAGACCCTCACCGACTCCCTGTCAGAGCTTCCCTATGACCTCCTCCTTTACCTGGAGCGCGCAACGGTTTATCTAGATCTCGACTATCCCGATCTCGCCGCAGGAGATGCTTATCGTGCTCTCCTTCTATCAGACGACGTGAGGGATGACTCTGCTGAGTTCCACGAGGAGGCTGTGGCTGCATTCTCGGGCTCACAGCTCCGCGGGAAGGATGAGCGCGACATAGAGGATCGCGCGAGGGCTGCTTCCCTAAGGTCCTTCCAGCTCCTGGCTAAGAGTCTTTCTCTTGTGGGTTGTTTGAAGAGTGCTCATGGCTTCTGCGAGCACGGGCTGGAGGTGGACCCAGACAACGCGGAGCTGAAGGACGCCAGGGAGCGGATATTAAAGAGGGGCCGCGCCCGGCTCAAGAGAGACGACATCTCGGGGGATGACCTGCCAGACTGGGGTTTTGCTCGTCGCGAGGCCTACCCGTGGAACGACCATGAGCCCGGGAGATACTCGGATGAGACCATCGAGTTCTTGAACTCGAAGCTGCGAGACATGGCTCCGAAATGCGTGGTGAAAGTCACGGAACTTCCCCTGCTAGGAACTGATGAAGCTACCGATGCATCTGGGAAACCGTCAACCTGTCTTCAGCTTGGCCTATTCGCAAGCGAAGACATCGCGCCAGGCGAGGCTGTCCTAAAGGAATACTCCCTTCTGACGGCAAACAACCGGTTCAAGGACCTCCTGTGCGATGCCTGCGGCGAGGAGCTCCCCCAGCTCGGAGACCAAGAGGGCGGGTCGATCAGCTGCCCCGAATGCTACGATATTGTCTTCTGCAGCCAGCTCTGCTTCGACCAGGCCCAGGAGAAGTACCACCCTGCCCTCTGCGAGAAGGACGTCGACTCAATCGCGCGGGATCCGCAGCACCGCGAGGCCGACGAGAGGCTGCACTTCTTGCTTCTCGCCCGCGTACTCGCCATGGCGGCGCACCAGGAGATCCATCCCCTCGACGTCCTGGAGGTGAAGTACATCTGGGGCGACTTCGTCCCCGTCTCCTCGCCGCGCCCCGAGGCCGACAGGGAAGTGTCTCCACCACCTACGTGGACCCTGCCCTTCAGCTTCGAGTACAACGTGAAGATGCCGCTGCACTTCCTGGAGAAGATGGACGTTGACCCCTACGACACGCTCGCGAGCCATGACCTCTGGGTGCTGAACAGCCTGTACGCCAAGTTCCGCGGCACCGCCTCTGCGAGGAAGAACCCGCGCGACGGGCGGCCCGAGGTCGCGGCCGTGCATCCGTTCTGGTGCCTCGCGAACCACGACTGCGATCCAAACGTTACGTGGGAGTGGGGTGGCAAGATGACGTTGTGGGCGAGAGAGGAGAGGGTTGGGGGCGGGAAGGGGGGAATCAAGGCTGGGGAGGAGATTTTGAACCATTATTGTGATGTTGGGCTTGGGGTTTGGGATCGGAGGGAGTGGGCAGAGGGCAGTCTGGGGGGTTGGTGTATGTGTAAGCGGTGTCAGGAAGAGGCGAAAACGGCCCCGCGTGGTGATTAGGGAGCGTCAGCAGAGGCGCGCCGGTTTGTCTTGATGGTTCTCGGCGTTGTTGGGGCATATGACAAGGCTACATTTGGAATACACTTGGGTATCGGCAAACATAGATGTTTCAGCCGGGCGGATCTAAGTGATGACTACCCACGACATAGTCCGATTTTGCGTGTGCCACTTTATCTCTACACCCCCGGCGTTTGACAGTTATTCTTGAGATCAAGGTTGTACGAGCAACGGGATTTTGGTAAACACTTCCCCAGAGGTATACGCAAGGCACTGCAGCGGCCTTTTTGGTATAATCCACGTCGGCATCGGTGTGGATTTGCGGGCCGTGATGGTGCTGGCAAGGGAAGGGGACGAGTTGGAGGAGGACGTGTGATATCGCGGTAACGAAGGAACGGGGTAGGGGCAGCGCTTCGTTGGAACCGGGTTGGCAACTCCCTTGATTGGTTATGTCCTGTGGGGGATGCTTAGAGAAGCATCGGGTCTTTCGTTGAGTGTCTGGCACACGTTCTCCATCTACTTGCCCGCCTAGCAGGCGAAGTGGGAACCGGGCATTGGGTTGGATTAGGACTGTCACTCAGCTCAGTCCCCTGCCTGCCTCGGGCAGCTCGGCCCGTCCATGTCCGGAGGGTAGAGGTTTTTTGGGGTGAGGCTGGAGTGCCTTATCGTGCTGGTCTTTGACTGAATCCCGGAGATGCATTGCGTCCCACGCGTTCTTAGGGAGGTCTTGTTAGCTAGTAGACGGTAGCAAGAGCTCATTGGTAGAGTAATTAGTTTCGAGAGAGACTTCAATGTCTCCCAAGATCGGATGGGTTGGGCTGTGCTCTTTCAAAAATGAAGTGAGGCCACTGAAGTCGATGTATCCATTTGGCGGTCTAAGCTAAGGACTTGAACGGGTTCTCTGACAGGGCAAAACCCTTCGTTGAGAGCCCAACACTTGCCTGAAGATGACATTTTAAAGGTCGTGGGACATTCATGCTCACCTCTGTTGAAAAAAAATCGTTCTGTCTGAGTCACGGTCCTCTTCCCGGCTCGTTCAACCAGAACAAGGGCCTGTGGCGGGTGCTTTCGATCCTTCGATACCTAGCGGAACCCACACACCATCGGAAGACCAGCGAGACAAAGCATAATCTCGCTACTGAACGTGCAATAAGCCATTGAGCAAGGGGCGGCATTGGTCTTGAAAGCTTCCAAGGAACCCCCAGGATATTCTCACAGAGCACCGAACCCCCGTCCCACTAAGACACCAAACAAGCCAAACGGCCATACTCGATCGAGCCCTCTGAAAGAGCCAGCCAGCGGTATCGCCTCGTCCGCATGCAACCGTGACCGACGGATAACGCTGTGCACACGCCCGATGCAGACTCTGCGAGGGGATACGTCAGCCGATGAAGCTCCGCGTTTTGAGGCCCTTGGTGCGACGTAATGCGCGGGGTATCGCCGGAACGCCCAGGGCGGCGTGGCCGGGTTGTGGGGAGAAGTCGGTGTACTGGCGTCGCGGTCATGCAGTCGATCCAACCCCCCCGTTGCTTACAGCAGCACGTATCAGTCGCAATTCGAACGGGGCGGAGCGGCATCTCTCCACGAGCGGGATCCGTCTCAAATGACATCACTGGCTAGAGATAAAGGTCTGCCTCCCCGTAGTCGCATTGTCCCGAATTTGGCTCTGGAGCCAAGGGCTTGGCGGGTCGCAGCAAAGCCGGCTCAAGCTCAGGGGGCAGATCATGGCGTCTTGGCTTCTTTTTCGGGCTGAGGGGAGTTGGCATTGGCGATGCGTGCGCGCCATGCAGCGAGGTGCGGTTTAGACTTAGCAAAGCGGAGACGGGATCGGCAAACGGGGGACCGCACGTGGGATCGAAGAGAGCGGCAGTGACTGTGAGAGAGCGTGTCTCCCACACTCCTCCGTTTTGCTGCCAACCCTGGGCATCCGCTCCGCGTCGCTGCGCCTCATTTGGCCCCCGGTAGGGAATATAACCTTAATTTCCAGCAGCTCTCCAAGACGGACCGGGGTGACGTGCGACACCACCATACCTGATGAACCTCAAA
The DNA here is from genome assembly GCA_025503055.1 of Sordariomycetes sp. B11D1. Taxonomy (NCBI): domain Eukaryota; kingdom Fungi; phylum Ascomycota; class Sordariomycetes; species Sordariomycetes sp. B11D1. Next base: position 213,911 of record JAMFQS010000030.1, on the reverse strand, counting down.
ATACCCGGGAGATCGGATACGTGGGATCTCATCTCCCTCGGCAGGGCTCCCGTCATCCTGCCCTCCCTGGGCTGAGATCCGATTTACGACGTACCAGATTGACGGGTACGGCTTGGCACCCTTCGCGGAGGGTCATCGAAGAAGCCCCCGCCAAGACCCTTGGCCAAGGGGAGGAGCGTCTTGGCTGCGGAGACGGGGCGGGACCCGAAGAGGGGGGACGCGCGGACGGTTCCCTCCCACCCCAGGCGTGTGGGGCCCAAGTAAAGAAGCGTTTTGGCCAAGTGAGCCCCGCGCGAACCGAGAGCGAAAACCGTCTCAACTCGTTCACTCGGCACGGGAGCGGCGGAGATGATGTGACCACGCGGGCCCCATATTGGCAGACGATATTGCGGATCTCGCTGCACGTCCGAGACTCAATCGGGGATAGAGCGCGGCCAACGACGAGTCAGCGACCCGGACCCCGGCCGCTCGCGGAGAGAAAATGCTACGAGGATTCGTAATGGGCGGCTCCCGGCCTACGGTCTTGGCGGTCGAAGCATTTTTCGTCCCGAGGCGACCAGATGCTCCTCGGTCGGTCCTTGGGGCGGAGTATCGGCCGAGTTGGGCGCCGTCCCGATCGACGAAACGCCATCTCCAGCGTCTTCCCCATCAGCTGACTGGATTTTGTCGCCATTTTTCATCGGTAATTGCAAGCTAATACGAGAGAGACAGGGCCCGAGGCGCCCGTCGGGATGATGATGGAACCCGCGGGTGCCCAGCGAGACCCCACAGCCCCCAGTTTTCAGTCCAGTAGTCACGCCAAGTATATGCCAAGCCTTGGCGCTCTTGGCGCTCCTGAGGGAGGCGACTCATGCTGCTAACAGAGAGGATGTAGCCGGTACGTCTAGTCAAGCCCGCGCTCGCTAGGCACCCGCTGGTAACGAATGAGGCCGGAAACCCCGCGCAGTTAGCGCCTCATTACCTAACGCACTCGCGGCCTATGCCAAGCCTCGCCAAGACCCCGCCAAGGCCCGCGCTGCGCTCCGTCTCGTGGGAATAAAGGAAGCCATATCCCCTGGACTCGCGGAAAACCCCCCCCCTTCTCCTCGCCATACCAAGCTCCCCTTTTTATCTTACTATATCAGTTGGATTCCCATCTCCTCGGAGCTCCCTGTCTTGCCAAGGACCCCCCGTATCTCGTGCATGGTTGTGTTTCCTCGAAGCGACTCCTATCCCGTCTCCGAATAGCGGACGACTTCACCAGAGAGCAACTTCTACCTTGCAGCGGCGCTGAGCGACTGACTCGCGCGCACCCCGCAGCCTCTGGCAACCTCCGCCCGCGCGTCCCATTGGTCGGCATCTTCCGGTCGGAACCCTCGAGCCAAGACCCTTCGGCGCTCCCCAGCTCGTGGACCCACGTGTCGCGCTACACGTGATCATCCCACCTCTTGGCTCATTCTCAGGCCTCAGAGTGGCTTTACCGAAATTTACCCCGCTGGTCGTCACTCCCGTCCGTCATCGACATGTCGGCTCAGGACCAGGCCCAGGCCTCGTCGGCCAGCAGTTCCTCGCAGTCTAACACCCCAGCCTCGACCGCTACGACGGCGACGTCTGCCTCGCAGCAGGATGAGAACCTCACCTGCCGGTGGAACGTGTGCAACCAGAAGTTCCCCACCGCCGAGGCCCTCTATGTAAGGCTAAGTCTATGCGGCTGCTCTCTCATGGCGAGATATTGAGACTGACGGTTTGTAGGACCATCTCTGTGAGCGCCATGTCGGCCGCAAGAGCACCAACAACCTAAATCTCACCTGCCAGTGGGGTCAATGCAGAACGACCACCGTCAAGCGGGATCACATCACGTCCCACATTCGCGTCCATGTGCCCCTGAAGCCGCACAAGTGCGAGTTCTGCGGCAAGTCATTCAAGAGGCCCCAGGACCTCAAGAAGCATGTCAAGGTGAGCAATATTCTTCAGGATCCGTTGCTCAGTGCCACCATGCTGACCCGCTCCAGACCCATGCCGACGACTCGACGCTCGTGCGGTCCCCCCAGGACCAGCCGGCCGGTCTCAACATGCAGGGCAACAGAGGTATGTCTTTGGAGCCGCTGGAGACGTATTCGTGCAGTCTCCCTCCGAAAACTAACACCGCCGCAGCTCCCTCGAGCTACTACGACCACAACGGCCAGATGAGGACCAATGCCCCGCCCTCGTTCCCCCACCAGGCGCCGCACCCTAACTACTACGGGGCGCCCCAGCCGTCGACTAACTACGGCCTGTACTTCAACCAGCCGACAACGCTTGGCGGCCCGCGCCACGACTACCTCGCCCACAGCGCCAGCTCGGGGTTCGACTCGCGCAAGCGCCAAATGGACTTAGTCGACAACTTCCTCGGCAACGCTAAGCGCCGCCAGGTCGAGCCCAGTTCGTACCAGCAGATCAGCCAGTCGCTGCTCCCGCTCCACGGCATGATCCCCATGCCCATGGGACCCGGCCCCGGCTCCGACTACATGGGTGGTGGCGGTGGCCAGGCGATGCACGCTCCAGTCGGCGAGGCCCCCGCGCCCTCGGGCCCCGGCCCCCTGACGCAGAACTATTACCTGCCGTCAATGCCCAACGCGCGCACGCAGAAGGATCTCATCCAGCTTGACCAGATTCTCGACCAGATGCAGACGACGGTGTACGACCACGCGAACCAGGCAACTCAGGGCGTGCACGGTATTCACATTCGTGATGGCAACACCTTCGAGGTGCGAACTAGCCCGTCGCCGCCTGGCGCGAGGGGCCACCCTGGGGACCCGTACGCCACGGGGCCTGCGACTTCGGCCGCGCACATGGCGTCGCCTTTGACCGCCATCTCGTCGACTGGCACCCCCGCCGTGACACCGCCTTCAAGCGCCATGTCATACAGCTCGGGTCACTCGCCCAGCCCCTCGTCGAGCAGCATGTCCCCGCAGTCCCGCCACTCGTCCGTCACCTACCCGAGCCTGCCCGCCATCAGCTCCGCCTTCCCGGGCCAGTCCACGACCGCAACCCTCGGCCCCACTTTCGACATGGACGAGCGCCGCTATCACGCGGGAGGCATGCTCCAGCGCGCCGCCCACGCACCCCCGCGTTCCGTGCCCCCCATGTCCCCGCCTGCGCCCCCCTCCAAGCCGGGCGACACCCTCCCTCGCCCCGCCGGCGCGCGCTCTCCCTCTGCCGAGTCGGAGAGCAGCGAGAGCCGCGAGCGGGACCGTCACTACGACCAGTGGCTCGAGAACATGCGCACCATCGAGAGGCTGAGGGGGTACATCGCCGGTCGCCTGAAGTCGGGCGACTACGAGAAGGAAGAATCCGCGCCGCCCACATCCGCGCCTGCTCCACCGGCAGGGTCCGCGTCGCCCAGGCCCATGGAAGTGGATTCGACTCCGAGGGCGAGCCCGAGGCCCGAGGCAAAGGAGGAGAAGGAGGAGAAGGACCAGAGGGAGCAGCAGGGGCTCTATCCCTCGTTGAGGCTGCCTTAGGTTGCTTTGGGTCTGGGTGTTTTTTCGGATGGGTTTGTATATTATTGAAGGGTGCGGTGGATGGTTGCCGACACGGTCTCACGAAATCATATTTCGGTCACGTCCTTGTTCGTATCCTTTTTTTGAACGGACTTTGTTTTTTCTTTCTTTTCTCACATTGCGAAGTATTCCCTGTCTTGGTTTTCAAATGCTTTTCCCCAGTCTCCTCAAAGTTATCGGTTACAAAATGACAAGCCTCCACTGCGGTGCTTGCAGGTAGTTTGCTAGTTTGCTGGTGTAGTTCGGGTATATACGGCCAACGATACCAAATTTCCAAAACAAACAAGTTGGGCAATATTGCTTTCAACACTCCTCTATCCTTTCGTCCTCGCTCGCTCGTAGGCTGATTCTCAAGTGGAGGTGGTGTGCCGAGAGTAATCCTGAGCCTCTGTGAACCCCGTCTCGGCCATGTGCTGACTCGGGCTTGAACGTGATGAGCCCCAGTCCCCTGAAATCGAGAACTCTCCGTGGCTGCTTGCTTGTACAGGCAGAGCTGGAATTGATCCGCGCATTTTCCGGCGTTGTCCACCGCTATGATTTCTCACTGGAGGGGAGCTAGCGTGACTTCACGTTGATCCAGAGCGCCGATCAAAAGCCAATTCGTCGCGTCACTTAGCATCCATTCCTGCAGATCCGGGTGGTTCCAGGACCCACGACGCGTTCGGAACTCCTGTATTACAACAAGTACGCGTGTTTTTCAGTCTACCAACGCGTCAACAAAGACATCACGATTACGTGAGCAAACTGGAGAGTAGATGGGGTGATGTAAGTGCTTTTTTAAGAACATTTTCATCTCGTCTTCTGTTCCCACCTCAACTGAGAAACAGGCAGAACGAGCCCAGTCTACTAGCGAGTTGATCACTCTTCACCAACCTCCACAGCTCGCAAACTGCCGTACCATCCTTACTCCCAATTGAATGACTTAGCAGCCTCCCCCACCTCCATCGGGATGCCCGATTATAAAGATCCCCCCCCGTGATGATGCTGCCCCTCTTCCCCCTGCCATATATCAAGAAAGGGAAAGCTTCATGCAGCTCCCTTAAAACCAAAACCAAGGGAATACCGTACGAGGAAAGAGAGGCAGGCCCAAGGGAACCTTACCTTTCACGTCCGGGGCGGCGCAGCTTGCCCGATCCTAGCCGGGCATGTGAGATGTGTGTCGTGTCCAGTTCCCCTCTCCTCAAAGGTCAACTGGCCGCGGTGACACAGAAACGATTTATATAAATGTGGAACAACCCTATAACGGACACGTCGCATGACGTACATCACGTGACCGTGATAATCCCAGACCATCGGTAGCTGCCTGAACGGTTCGATGGACCTTTGATAGACGAGAGTGTATGATAAACATTCTGGATATTCCCCTCAGGAGGCCCACACACCTGGTAGCAATACTACGTTTTGATTCCTTGAGAGACCCAGCAAATTTACGAGTCGCCTTTACTTTTTTTTTTCAAGATACTAACGCGATACCAAACCTATTGCAACAGCCCCCCACATCGTCGAGGTCACACCGACGACTGTACCCCGATCATATCAACTAACGACGGCATGGCTCATCGTACGGACGGCACATCGGAAAATGCCTCCGGCTTTGAAAATGCCGCTGTGCCAGGCCCGCCAGATGCCCCATTGACGAAGAACGACGTCCAAGCCATCATTAGCCAGACGGTACCGGACGTCGTCGCCCGCGCGGTCCGCGAAGCGCTAGAGTCACAAAACCAGAACCAGGCTTCACAATCAACTGTGCATCAATCGCCGGAGATTCAGCAGCAGATGTCGGATTCTCTAGGCGGATACTTCCAGCAGACCAGTTCCCAATGGTTCAAGCCGGAACCTAGCCATGCTGGGTCCCATGCTGGGTCCCATGCCTGGCCTAACCCCGGGCCCGCAACAGAACCCTGGAAGAGCGCTGCCGTGAGCCAACCGGAAGCTGATCCCCGCATGGTGAAAGAACTTGCGGCCGTAGCTGCGAACATCGATAGGGTCACGGCATTGCGACGACGATATCTCGAGCTGTCACTGCAAAGGGACAGCGACAACCCCAAGAACTCCCCAGACTGGTGCATCCATCCCCCCCCACCTGAACCTGCCTGGGTTCCGGAGCCGGGCAAAGCTGCAGGCAGCTCCCCAAACAGCTTGAACAACAGCATGAAACTTAACTCAGAGGCCGACGATAGTCACAACCCATCTCAACCTGGCCAGAAGAGAAGAATCGCCAAGAAGCGGAATCCAGGTGAATCAGGTGAAGATATCGGGGAGGATTTTGACTTCGAAGACTTCCTACCGGTGCCAGGAGACTGTGATATGGAATTCCGACTGGATGACAGTGGGGTATATCAAGTCTTTGTCGGCTCTGATGAGAGCTCCCAGAACACTCCACTTGTCCATGTTCCAACGATTCGAGAGTTCTACATGGATCTAGAAGAGATACTGGACGTGTGCGCCGACGGGCCCAGCAAAAGCTTTGCCTTTCGACGCTTACAGTATCTCGACGGCCAGTTCAACATGTACACGCTGTTGAACGAGTATCATGAGACTGCGGACAGTAAACGAGTCCCTCACCGGGACTTTTACAATGTCCGGAAGGTTGATACTCATGTTCACCACTCTGCTTGCATGAATCAGAAGCATCTCCTGCGGTTCATCAAGAGCAAGATGAAGAAATGCCCCGATGAGATAGTCATAGAGCGAGACGGCCGCCTTCTCACTCTCGCCGAGGTCTTCGAGAGCATCAACTTGACTGCGTACGATCTGAGCATAGACACCCTTGACATGCATGTAAGTTGGTTGTAGCACCAGGCGGTGCCAGAGAACTATAGTTACTAGTTCTAACCTCTTACATTCGCTTTAGGCACACAAAGATTCCTTCCACAGGTTCGACAAGTTCAATCTCAAGTACAATCCCGTCGGAGAGTCGCGACTGAGAACCATCTTCTTGAAAACGGATAATTACATCAAAGGTCGCTATCTCGCCGAAATTACCAAGGAGGTCATTTCAGACCTTGAGTCGAGCAAGTACCAGATGGTGGAATGGAGGGTTTCCATCTATGGCAGATCAATCGATGAGTGGGACAAGCTGGCCGCCTGGGTGATCGACAACAAGCTCGTGTCCCCGAACGTCCGGTGGCTAATCCAGATCCCCCGCCTCTACGACGTATACAAGGCTAGCGGTCTTGTAACGACGTACGAGGAGATTATCAAGAACATTTTCGAGCCCTTGTTCGAGGTCACCAAGGATCCTTCGACACACCCCAAGTTACACGTCTTCCTGCAACGCGTGGTTGGATTCGATTCAGTGGACGATGAGAGCAAGGTGGAGCGACGGCTCTACAAAAAGTTCCCAGTGCCCAAGGTCTGGGACTCGAAGCAAAACCCGCCGTATAGCTACTGGATCTACTACCAGTTCGCGAACCTTGTATCGCTCAACCACTTCCGCAAGCGGCGTGGCTTCAACACTCTGGTCTTGCGACCGCACTGCGGGGAGGCCGGCGATAGCGACCACTTGGCCGTGGCTGCTTTGTCCTGCCACAGCATCAGCCACGGCCTCCTGCTCCGGAAGGTACCCTTCCTCCAGTACTTCTTCTACCTGGAGCAAATCGGCATCGCGATGTCCCCCCTGAGCAACAATGCACTGTTCTTGACATACGAGAGGAACCCGTTCCATCAGTACTTCCGAAGGGGGTTAAACGTTTCTCTGTCGTCCGACGACCCTCTGCAGTTCGCATTCACCAAGGAACCATTGGTCGAGGAATACGCCGTGGCAGCGCAGATAAACAAGCTCAGTTCGGTGGATATGTGCGAGCTGGCGAAGAACTCCGTGAAGCAGAGTGGCTACGAGGATTCAATCAAGAGACAGTGGCTGGGGCCGAACTACATGAAGCCCGGGAAAGAGGGTAACATGATGGCGAAGACGAACGTACCGGACAGGCGCGAGGACTACCGTTACTTGGTTCTCTGCGAGGAGAAGGACCTGTAAGTTCGCAGCAGCTGTTACTACCTGGTTACTCACGGGGACACTTTTCCATTGCTAACGACGTTATGGGCGGCGTAGGCTGCGCAAGTATGCAACTGCGGGAGACGCAGCCGACCCCGACCTCACGCCGACCGTCTCTCGCTCACCGGGACCCAACGAAGAGGACCCTGCTCCTGGGGAGGGGAACGGACAGGACGAAGGGCCTGAGTTTCACGAGGCCCGGTCGCAAAGTATGGAGGCGCCAGCAGAGGGCGATTTGCCCATCCCTTTTACTGGCGGTCCGTACTGGGCAGCCGAGCATCTCGCGGGAAGTCAGCAGTGATGTACCCTGGCGTGTTGAGCGGAGGTTGGAGAATCAGTGGCGTGAAGGCGAGTGGCGGGCAATAAGGGAGGCCAGGGAACGTGCCGTCACTGATCAATGGCGACGAGAAGAGAGGGAATTTGGACAGATGGCTGACAAGATTGCATGTTGGAGGTTGAGGGGGGCAGTCAGCGCCACTGGAGATAGAACACGTCTCGAGGAAAGCTTTAGTCGCTAGTCTAATCCGGTAATAGGCATCCCACATATCCAGGTTGGAAAGGTTCTTCCATTCTGCTACCTGACGCTATAGAGCTCCCTAACTGATAGGTGTAGGTTACTAGTTCTTGATGGCAATATGGCTTGACCCCTAAGGGTCTATGTACAGCCAGAGGGTCCTATTGGCCTCCAGGATACAGAGAGGATATGCGTGTGTATGAGACGTTGTGAGTACCAAATCTACATGGTACTCGAAAAGTTTCCCCCAGCTTGCTCTCGCAGAACACGGCTTTATTTGACCAGCGTGTGTAAAGGCATGGGGATGGAGATGATGACGCCAGAAAAAAGGAGGAAAAAAAAAAGTAAACAAACAACAAAGGTGCTGCCTCGAAGGATGACGCTAAGCCCACCGGGGGAAATACAACTAGGCGGCAGCCGCTTCCGTCGCCTTCATCCTCTCGACCTCGCGCCTCTTCAACTCCTCTTGCAGCTTGACCCGGTCCGGCACGACGCTCTCCCTCTCCCCCTGGATCCTCCACCCCTCCAGCCTCTCCCTCCCCAGCGCCCGCAGCGTGGCCTGCTCGACGAGCGTGTACCCGCCATCCGGCCTGTCGAAGCAGAACGGCTCCTTGAGGCTGATGGGCGGGTTCGTGATGATGCGGGCGTGGCGGCGCGCGTTGTTGGAGGCGCTGTGCAGCATCAGGGGGTGCAGGAGGTACACGTCGCCGACCTCGCCCGTCGCCTCGACGAAGTTGTCGCACTGCTTGACGATGTCGCTGAAGAAGGCCCCCGTGTCGCTGTTGAAGGGCACGCGCGGGAACTGGGGGTGGCTGCGCGGGTGCATGACGGGCGAGACGCCCTCGGGGTTCTCGTAGAGGTACCGCGCGACCTTGGGGACGGCCTCGGGGCAGATGAAGGTGCCGCCGGCGCCGGGCGCGATGTCGGTGTACAGGGGGATGACGAGGAGGCCCTGCTCGGGGCTGTCGAGGTAGTGGACGAAGAAGTCGCCGTCGACGTGCCAGTTGCGCAGGTCCTTGGGGTGGACCTCCTTGCCCTCGCCCTCGGGCGTCCCGAGGTTGACGATGAAGGTGTCGCGCCACTTGCGCGTCCAGTCGGCGATGCGGTCCTCGCCGCCGCAGAGCTCGCAGATGGCGGCCCAGGCGCGCGGCGCGAAGGCGGCGGCGTCGAACTCGGTGTGGTGCGGCATGTGGGTGCGCTCGCGCGTCCAGGTGGACTTGTCGGCCGGGTCCATGCCGAGGCGGGTCCAGACGTTGGCGGTGGCGGCGGCGGCCTGCTCGCGGGTGAAGCAGTTCTTGAGGCGGAGCCAGCCGTGCGTCACAAAGTGCTCCTTTTCCGCGTCGGTGAGAGGGAGGGGCGCGGCGGCGGCGGTCATGGTGTCCGAGTAGGGCCTTCTTGGTCCTTGCGAGATGATATGCTGAGAAGGGGAGGCAGCTGTCGCGTGAGTGTGTGCAGTGCGGAACAGGGCTGCTTCCCGGGATCGGGGGCATGGCCACCTGGTCCTCGTTAAATAGCCCAGAGAAGCCCCCTCCGCTCCGACTCCAGGCTCTGCCACCCACCCGGCAAGCGTCGAACAGCCGGCATCGTCGTCGTTGGCCGTCCCTGCGACGATGCGGGGGCCCCGCACGCCCGAGGCCGGGTGAGCTCGAAAGGGCGGGGGTGGAACGCAAGATTGGAGGACGGGACACCGAAACCCGCCATGCATGGCGGTGGCACTAGCGGTCTTTAACCGTTGCTAGCTCCCTGATCATCGCCGGAACACGCGCCCGTAGGATTCTGGCGGCCGGGACGCCCTTTTGCCCTGCGGGTGACTCATTTTCCCGTGTTTTGAGGCGGGGTTCCCCCGGTCCGGTGACGAGATAGGGTCGTGCTGCTACATGATAAGGGTGGGGGGGTGGTCAGCGGGCTACGTGATGTCCCCATTGAAGCGTCTTCGGCGGGGTATGCTGGATGCTGGCCGGCCGCCGAGGGGCGATTCCGGAGCCGGAGTCGGGCTGCGGCACGTATTCGCCGTTAGTGGCGGGGGGCGGGGGGAAGAGTTGGAGAGCCACCGGGCCAATAGAAAGCCTCACATATCCCCCCACCCGCCGCCCCCCGGGAAAAAAAAGGACCCGCTCCGCACTCTGCCGTCGTCAGCTTTATCCAACCCACCGCTCTCACCTTCCCCACCCTCCACAACAATCGCCGACACAATGCCCCGAGACCCCCCGCCAGACGACGACGAGTACGCCTCGGAGGAGGACTCTGACTTCCTCCCCGAAGACGACGACGCCGCCGCCGCACCCGAGTCAGATGACTCCGACTCCGACTCCGACGTCCAACTCGAGAAGCAGAAGACCCTCCCGGCCAAGCGCGCGAGAGACGATGACGCTGCGGGCGAGGGCGAGGGCGAGGGCGCGGGCCTGGACAACTCGGGCGATGAGGCGCTGATTGATAAGGCGAAGAAGAAGCTGAAGAAGAAGAAAAAGGGAGGGAGGGAGGATGGCGACGAGGCGGAAGGGGGCCAAGGGGGGCTTGTGATGACGCGCAGTATGCGCGCTGCGGAGTGAGTTCTGATGGCTGCCCTTGGCGGGTCGCCATGTCTGTGACTGCATCTGACCCGCGCGAAACAGGAAAGCGGAGAAGAGGCAGACCGCCGCGTTCGGCCCCGTCACCATCGACGTCGACGCCCTCTGGGCGCAGATGAAAGCTGGCAAGGCCGCCGCCCCTCCGCAAGACGATGCCACTGCCACCAGACCCGCCGAGCAGCTTGACACCGCCGCCGCCGCCGCCGCCACCACCCCCGAACCAACCACGGCATCGGCCGCTGACCCGCCCGACATGGTCCGCATAAAGCGCAAGTACAACTTCGCCGGAAGAGTCCACACGGAGGAGAAGCTCGTCCCGCGCGACTCCGCCGAGGCGAAGCTCTACCTCGAGTCGCTCGCGCCGACCTCCTCCTCCACGTCGCCCACGCGCCCCGCGCCCCGCCGGGCCTTCCGCTCGGCCTTCGAGCCGGCACTCGAGCCGCACCAGCGCCGCGGGGACCTGAACCTGGGCGTCGCGGCGAGGCTGAAGGCGCGGGAGGCGGTCGGAGCGGAGAAGCTGAACACGGTGGAGAAGAGCAGGATGGACTGGGCGGGGTTCGTGGACAGGGAGGGCATCAAGGACGAGCTGGAGGCGGCGGGGAGGTCCAAGGGGTCGTATGTGGAGAGGGAGGGGTTCCTCGCGAGGAGCGAGGCGAGGAGGGAGGAGGACGCGAGGCGGGCGAGGGTGTCGGCTATGGGGTAGCGCGCCGTGTTGGGGTGTGTAAGATGTCTTGCCGATGGTTGTCCTGCCATCGGCGCGGAGAATGTAGATACCCTCATGACTTTTGTTTCTATGCAGCGCACCACGTATACATGCCCATGGCAGTGATCAAACGACGCTTGCTCTTCCGGAAACGGCAACTTCACAACCTGGACCTCCCTCCGTCCTCCTCCGCCCCCAGAATCTCCACGCCCCGCACCGGGAGCCCCAGGTGCTCATACACGTACAAGAACCTGTCGCTCCCAAAGAACGTCGCCTCCTCGCCCGCGCCGTTCCTGACCACCATCCACGGCGCCCCAAACGCGCCCTTCTCCAGCGCCTCGGCCGTCTCCCGCCTCACGCTCTCCTTCATCTCCGCGCTCGCCGCCCCCTCCATAATCTCCTCCACCTGCCCCGCCTCGAACAGCGTTTTCGTGTCGCCCCCGCCGATGTCGTCGAACACCGCGGGGCAGCTCCTCAAGGCCTCGGCGAGCACCTCCGCCCTCGAGAGATCCGCGTGCGGCGGCGTGAAGAAGACGTGCGAGAGGTAGCGGAGGGCGGTGAGGAACGTCGTCGGGGGGTGGTTCGCGCGGATGAAGTGCAGGGCGCGGAGGGCCGTGATGCTGTTGCTCATGGCCATGAAGTCGGGGGGGATGCGTATGTGGGGGAGGCCGGCGCGGGCGGCGACGCGGAGGGAGTCGGCGGCGAAGAACTTGCCGCGGGCGGGGAGGAACCAGGGGGGTTTGTTGCCTTGGGGTGGTGTGTAAATGCGTTGCTCGGGGTCTCTCGTGGGAAGCGGGGAGGGGGGGAAGGTTACCGGATGCCTTCATTATGGCGCCGAGGAAGACGGGATGGAATCTAAGACGGCGGGTCAGATGAGACGGATGACCAAACAGCCCGAGGAGGATTAGCGCACTCGATCTCGACGCCATGAGCCGCGAGTTTCTCGCGGTTGGCGAGCAGCTCCACGAAGGCGATGTAGCTGTACCACGACACTGAGCGCGGTTCCCTCCAATCGTCAGCCCCGATCCCCCAAGTCTCTCAACCCCACCCCCGGACTCCGTCTCGCGTCTCCCGGCGCGCCCCACTCACCGACGTCGACGTAACAATCAATCTTGCCCCCCATTGTAAGCACAGCTTCTCTCGCCGTCGAAAAGAAAGCCTCTGGTTCTGAAAGGATGGGACGGATTGGGGCGAGGCCGACTGGCGGTATTCTCGGCGAGGCCCTAGCGCCGGGGACCCCAGCCCATTTATCCCACGGAGCCGCCTTACCCTCGGCTCCCCGCTCCGATCCCGGTGGGGACAGACGGGGGTGATGCCCGCTTTTGGTTCCGCTCCACAGTGGTGGTGCCCGGATCTGCCGATAAAGTGAGCCCATTTCGTTCCCCTACTGAAGATGTTCCCCCACGTCCCTTTTCTGTTCGGCCATGGAGTGATAGACACGTACCGATTTCGAATCATCTCAGGAGGATCGGCAGTCTCCGAGTCTAACAAAGCATCATTCATATGCCAGGAGCTGCGAAAGACGACCGCACGTGATGGACGGGCAGGGACCAATTGCCAGATCCGGGCCAAGTTCACAAAAGAACGCGCCAGACTAGCCCCATCTTGGCATCAGCACATGGTGTGGCATTCGACATCATCACATCCACCGACTTCAAGCAAGAGGGAGGCGGGGACGTGGCGGGGTGAACCGAGCAGAAAAGGCAACATCCAAGGGAAAAGAAAACGGCAGTCCCCAGAAGAAACAAAAACAGCTCAATCGCCGCGCTTTCAATATAAAACTTAAGGGAGAGAGAGAGAAGAAAAAAGATCATGTACTGTACAGACGAACTCGGGTACTCCATCCAACACACGCATATAAACCGGGTTCCTCCTGTCCAGCACCTGTCCTCTATCGCAAGTAAAGAATTCCCCGAAATGAAACCAGATGCGAGAAGAAGAAGAAAAGGAAAAAAAAAAAAAAAAAAAGAAAAAGAAGGGAGCAGAGGCCAAGGAAATGGGCCGCATCAAGTCAAAAACAGCCTCGCTCCATCCCAACCGCACACGCCTTCGATACTACTACTCCCCCGCCGCGGGTCATCGCAGCCCCCTCACATCCCTCTGCTGCTACTACTGACTAGACTGCAACAGCCCCTGCGTGTCCTCGATATCCGTGATCGTATCGTTGAACACGGCCGCAAGCCCGTACAGCACCTTCATCCTGTTCCATTCGCCCCTCGTCCTCCACACCTCCTCCATGAGCTCGCGGTTAATCTGCTCCAGCTGCTCGATGGTGCACCCCGACGTCCGCACCGTGAGGTCGCTGAGGAAGCCGTCCACCTGCCCAGCCTCCGGCATGAGCGTCGCCTGCTGCGACGACCCGCCCGAGTTCCGCGCCGACAGCAGGGAATCCTCCTCGGCCTCGCCGTGCTTGGAGCTCAGCGCGTTCGACTTGTTGCCGGACGATATGCGCGACGCGAGCCCCTGGGGCCCGTCCAACGACGGCGGGCTACTGTCCATCAGCGAGTTCCTCCGCGGGTGCCCGCCGTCCGTGGCCTGCGTCTGCGAGTGCATCCACGGCTCACCGCTCGACTGCATCTGACTGAGCGGGAGCGGCCCCTGGCTAAGGGGAAGCGTGTCGGGCATATCCGACGTGTCGTTATCGCCCAGCCCAGAATTATCGTGGAACCCATTTGTCGCCTGCGTGTTCCAGTTCGACGACTTGCTGGACGGGTCAGACGTCTTCGTCGTCGACGCGTCGTTGATGATTGCCGACGGGGACATGCCCTGCGGGAGTGAAGTGACTGCAGACCGCTGAGAGACCTGCGTCGTAGCTGCAGCGCCGCTGGCTGGCGGTTCAAGGCCAGACCTCCGCGCTGAGAGAGGCGGCGGCTGCATTTGCGGCACATCCGAGAAGGGCTGCGTCTCCTCGTCCGTCCCGCCCATGTGGACGTCGCTCTCGCGGCTCTTGGTGGGCGTCCCGTTCGGTAGGTCTTGATGCGTGGACCCCAGGGCGTGCCCGTTGGATCGCGGGCTCATAACTTGGAACCTAGCCATGGTGTTACGTGACCCGGGCACTTGCTCTCCCAGCGTGATGGGGCCCTGCCCGGGCGAGTCGCTATCGTTCACGGCCACGTCCGATTGGACGACGTCCACGATCGACTGGAGTGCCTTCCGCTTGCGCTCCTTCTCCGCCGCTTCCTTGGCCCGCTGAAGTTGTCGCTGGAAGAGGGACTCCCAGTCAACCGTGCTCGTCGAGTGCTCCACATTGGCGACATCGACTTCAACATTCGACACTAGCTCGTTCGCCTTGAGCGTCCGCTCCTTGTCGGCAATGTTTCGGGAGTCCTTCGCCAGCGTCTTAATGTCAAACAGAAAGTCTTTCGGCCGCGTATAGAACCCGTTCGACAGCCTCTCCTCGATCGTTGTCGTCTCTAGGTTGTAAAAGACCTTGCCCGTGGCCGTCTCCCTCAGAACATCGTTTCCGTACTTGTCCTTGACGATCTCGAAAGGCCGCGACTCACCCTCGGCGACATCCGGCCGAACGTAATGTGGGTCTGCCTCGGCGTATAGATGCGTCAGATGCGAGAACGGGATGGCCGGCTGCCGGAACTTTTTGTACTTCCTGTTGATTTGATCCATAATCGGCTGCAACTGCACTTTGAGGATGTTGAGAAGCTGCCGGTCCTTCTTCTCGAGCTCTTTCATCTCGGCCCGCGATGGCACCTTGGGGGGTGGAGGTGGGGCGACGGGGAGCTCCTCTAGCACTCTCTTCTTTCGATTCGCCGGGTCCGGGAAATCCGAGGGGCTCATTTTGACGAAATTTATTATGTTGGAGAAATATTCTCGTCGGTTGGACTGCACGAGATGTTAGTATACGACCACGAGAGGGGTTCACACACTACAACATACCTGCTCTGGCCGGTCAATGCACTTTCGATTCTTCCGAGAGTAGCCAAAGAAGTCTTTGAGGAGCCCCGCGTCTAAGCTACCAGCTTCGCACTCCGAGGTCGCTAAAAGAAGCACCGGGTCTGTTGGCGGTATTGCCTTGAGCAATGCCTGGAATGTAACCATCGCCACCGAGTCGCTCAAGGTGGCATGCCAGGTCTCGATGTTTGGGATGTAAATGACACTTGGCTTATGCCGTTTGATCTCTGTGAACTGGCCAACTATCACTTGCTCCATCGGCTGCAAATACGTTAGCATAATGCCTTCATCGCGATCAATGGACCCAATAAGAGTAGACTCACCCGACCGTCTCCAAGTAGAGCAGGTAGATCAAAGGTCTGCACGTGCACACCTTCAAGATGATGGAGTAAGGCGGATGCGAGATATCCCTGACCCATGCCACTTGATCCATGAATGAGGAACCTCGGCCGGAAGATCCGGCACCTGTCGAACTCTTGGTGCAGAGCTTCCCGCCCGAAGCCGTGATCGTTGTCGTCAAACTGCTCGTACATGGCCTCCTCCAAAGCAGTCGTCTTCTTCTTCCGTGGCAACAGCTCGTCGAGCGCCTCCTTTATGGACGCGAGCTGATCTCGCAACAGTGGCTCAATGCCGGAAGGCAGCGGTGACGCCCCCGACGATGTCGAGCGCTCCGACGATGGGATCATTTGCTTGATGGAAAGCATGAAATCCGTGGCATGCACAGTGATCTTCTCGGGGTCGACCACAAGCTTCTCCTTGGAGGAGTATATCTGAGGATACGCCCGCTGAATGGAGTTAAGGGCAGCCTCCGTGCACAGGGCGCGGATATCCGCTCCGCCGTACCCCTTCGTCCTCTCCGCAAGACTGTCCCTGAAGCCATCGGCAAGGCCCCAGTCCTTCGTGTGGATGTCGATAATGGACCTCCGAGCTTCTCGATCAGGCAGCGGGAAATAGAACTCTCTATCGAAGCGGCCAGGCCTCCTCAGCGCCGGATCAATGTTGTCAGGGCGGTTAGTGGCACCGATCACAATGACTTGGCCACGGCCATCCATGCCATCCATCAACGCAAGTAGCGTAGAGACAATGCTCGCGTGGATCTGCTCTTGCTTACTCGACCGGACAGGAGCGAGACCGTCGATTTCGTCAAAGAAAATGATGCTCGGCTGTGTGCGCCGGGCTTCTTCAAAGAGCAGCCGCAGTTGCTTCTCGGCCTCGCCAACCCACTTGCTCAGGGCATCGGCACCCTTGCGCATGTAGAACGAGATCTTCTTCCCGTTGGAGCTGACAGAATTCGCCAGAGCCCTAGCCAGGAGCGTCTTTCCCGTACCAGGAGGTCCATGGAAGAGAACGCCTCGAGGAGGTGTGACGTGAAATTTCAAGAAAAGTTCAGGGTACAAGAGAGGCAGCTGAACCATTTCTTTGAGCTTGTCGATGTGTCCCTGCAGACCACCGACTTGGCTAAAGTCCACGCTCAGGTTGACACCCAGTGGGTCCGCGTCCGCAAATGCCTTTTGATTCTTTACCTTGCCCACGTTCGGAGTAGCTCCAACACCGCCGAGGCCGTCCATGTTGATGGGCCCTCCGATACCGCCAGTCAAACCTCCAGGAGCAGCAGAGGTGGGCGTCATACCAACATTCCCAGCAATGTTGGAGCGAGGGACCATTTCATCATCACTGCTATCGGAGTCAACGCCCCCAGTGGCACCAGTGCCCCATGGACCGTTGAGCAGGGAGGCTCCGCCACCGCCGCCAAAAGGTCCATAAGCAGTATTTAGGGGCCGCTCCCAGCCCCCACCGGCGCCGCTGCGAGCACCGCGACGACGAGCGGGCGTAGGCGCCGGGTCTTCGGGCTCATCCTCCTCGATATTCGCCGCGGTGAGGGGCGGCATGTAGTAGCTGATGCGCTTGGCAGTGGCACGACGCCTCTTGGGTTCTTGATAGATGATGGAAGGCGATCGGCGTCTCCTGCGAGGCCGTGAATCTTGGCGTAGCTCATGCAACTCCTCTGCCAACTCTTCCTGATCGAGCTCAACTTCGTCACCGGACTCCCCGGCGCGCCGGGTTACTCGCGTCGACCTCCGTGTGCTCTGGGTAGCGCGGCGACCCCTAGGGGTGGGGCTGTCGTATTCGCCGTCTTCGTCGTCCTTGTCTTGGGCCATCTCCGCCATGGACTCTTCCCCCTCCGACTCATCAGCAGGTTCGAAATCACTACTCTGTTCCTGTGCAGACTTCTGGGCGCGAGACCTAAGGCGACGAGATTTTGGGGCTTCTTCTGCGTCTGCATCAGGTGCCTCGGGCGCCTCGGGCTCCGCAGCAGCCGAATGCTTCCTACGAGAAGTCCGGGTCCGGGTCACCGGTACATCGTCATCGTCATCAGCCTCAGCCTCGGAGGCCTCAGCGGGCTGTGGATCAGTTCTTTCTTCATTGCCAGCATCGTCCATGTCTGCATCTTCCACCTTTTCCTCTTCGGCGGCTTCGGACTGGTTTCCGGGCTCACCAACTTCCTGGTCGTCTGCACCTTCCACTCCATGAAAGCTACTCTCCTGTGTAGCCTCCGGGATGGGCTCGGGTGGCTTCTTTAACCCCTTCTGAGCCCGAGACGACCTTGTTGCCCTTGCTGCAGTTTCGGGACTAACGCTTCTGGAGCCGCGCGAAGGGACTGCATGGTTTCCGGAGTTCGAGAGCTCGACGAAGTCTTCTGGAGCCTCTTCGGTTCTGGCTCGGGTAGACCGCCTCGTCGGATAAGCGGTCTGAGAGACGGACGCGCCCTTCTTGGGAACTTTGAGGCGTATTATCTTCGAAGCGGCCTTCTTACTGGTAGGGCCCGGAGTCTCGGCCGAAGACTTGTTGTCGTCGTCGTCCTGGTCCTCCTCCTCCTCATCCTCCTCTTCATCGGCACTACTCTCCCGGTAACTGATCTGCTTCCGCGCGCGGCGACTAGAAGGATTGACAATTTCATCGTCGTCATCGTCGTCGTCATCGAACATGTCGAAGTCGTCTTGGCTCTCCATTACTTCTTCATCGTCATCATCGACATCAGACCCTCCGTACCCAGAACGCTTTTTCCGAGCAGGACCAGAGCGTCGTGTGTTCTTCTGACGAGACCGCTTCCTACTTCGACTAGGTTCGGCGGCTTCCGGTTCGAAATCGGTGTCCTGCGAGTCCGATGCGTTTGGGTCGAACTCCAACACATTTCCCCTCTTTCGTTTGCTGGACATGTCTACAAGATAGTTATCGCGGAATCGAGGAGCTGGGGACCTGATGAAAGCGTTCCACTGGAGATGGAGTGTGGAGGGGTAAGCGCCTTTATACAATGACCTCGGTTAGCCTCATCAGTGATACTCGGCCGATGGAGATGATGGCAGGGCACTATTGCGCGCCCGAGCGACTACCAAGTCATCGCATGAGGCAAGTGGGCTGCCATGCCATCGGAAGGGGGATGGGGGGCAGACGGTGCGCAAAGCGCCAGGCGCAGAGGGTGGATGTAAAACCAGATGCGCGTGCACGCGCAATCCTTCAGAGAAAGTCGCGCATCTTACCTTGAACTATTAATCCATGTATTTGCAGTGACGCATCGAAGGTGATGGACCGTGTCTCGTCCGGCACGGGTTATCGCGGGAGTCGGGGCAGGAGCGACAGCTTCGGGAACTCGGCATCGAAAGAAGGGGAGTTTCAGCGGCAGACAGGTAGCCAATACTTCGAATAACGCGATGGATTCAGTCGCTTGTCATGGTAACGGGGGGAGGAAGTCGGGCGTTGATAATTTTTGCGTCTTCGCCTCTGGCTTGTCGCGCGTCGTTGGGACTTCTTGCCGCGCCGCCATGCCTTGGTGACAGTGAGCGAGCTGGGCTCATTCGGGCGTTTGATTGGTCGGGAGGGGTCACGTGATACAGTGTCCCCTGGCTAGCTTGCGACGAGTGGTCAAAAACACCATTTGGATGCATTGAACCTCAATTGGCGCCAGCATAGAAACGCGACTGGAATGCCCCCAACCCCATCGTTATCGCCATCAACAACTCCAAACCGAGATGCCATGGCATGAGCAGTTGCGTTTGACGGGTTTGCATGCTGATGGTCTGTTGGCGGCGATTCTCGATCGGATGCCGCGATGTGGAACGGTAGCCGGCAGCTCGATTATGCGATGCGACCAGGTCGAAGATCAAACTTGATTTGAGAACGCGCTTGGGTTTACCTTTGGTAGCTCTCCAGTCCCCAGTTTACGGGTCAGCCCTACGGGCAACCCAGTCTGGTGCTTCTGGGGAACCAAGCACGATCGGCTCCTAAGGCACCAACACGCCCTATAAGGCACCGACTTTGCCAAGCCGTTTGGGCCTCAGCAGACCGACTCCTTCCAGACGTGGGAACAGATCCACCTCCGTTCTTCCCAGTTCGAAGAGGGCCTCGAAAACGAGGCCCGGCTGCAATCCGGCCCTCAAAATGGCACAAGACCATCACACAGAACCGCACACGTCGGCATATGGACGGGCAGAGTTCGAACGATGGCGGCGTCGGGCATAAATTAGGATAAAATTGTCTGACTTCGTGTCTTGGGCGGCGCGGCCGGTATGACATCGAGTCCGCCCTTCTTCCGGCCAGGATCTTACGCACGCTTGATGCTGCCCGAGCCTCGCATCGAGGGCGACAGCCCGCCTGCAGCCGGTGGCCCCTCGTGTCGCCCTACCCAGTCCCTTGAGCCGCGGAGGCTCCTGGCCACATGACCCACCTAACTAGTCGATAGAACAGCAACCATTGCCCCGCGCGAGCCGTTCTTCCCCACTGCTGATCGGCTCCGAGGCCCCCCCTCCCCGCGGAGAAACGACGCCTCGCCGGTGAAGGGCCGGTATCCGGTACGTCAGGTCGCAGGAAAGTCGGTCTGGAAGCCCCACAGAACAACCTTAGCGCAGTCTGACTGCAGGATGCTGGCCCCTGACCCGTCGCCCTACGAGCTCTTCGTCCAATCCCTTCGCAGGTCCCGTCTCATCCCCGCATACGTGGGCGGAGACCAATTGGTCGGGCGCTCCGAAACGTCCCTTGGCGCGTTCGTCATCCTTTGCAGGACGATGCAGCCCGGACCTCAATTGGAGGATGTATGCGTCAATCCCGCGGCCCAGAGCCTTGTCGATATCGTGTATATAATGCCGCGCGGCCCTCGTCTCCTCCTTTCCTTCTCGTGTGCTCTCGCTCTATCTCATCGGCTCGTCATCAGAATATCCGTCGATTGACATCCCAATCTATCCTTGATTCCCACCTTCGCTTCTGTACACGTGCTCTTCATCCGTACGCGCACCAGGAGTGCAGGCTCCAGAGATCAACTCGAAACGGTCCTTGATTAGACCGTCTCGTTCGTTCATTCGAATTACTATCCACCGCCCCCGATTATCTCGGGCGGATCATCCGATTACAACAACCGCTAGTTCGGCCGCTTAGTCTCTCCCCAGAAACTCTCTCCTAGCTCGAGTATCGAGCTGAATCGAAAAATCACAATGACTCGCTCCCCTGCGCCTTCGCCCGTGAGAACCGGGACTTTTGAGCCTAAGACGTCCTTCGATTCTTCCCACTCTGAAAGGGGTAGGGTAAGTTACAACCCCTTCTTACACAATGCACCGCCGAAGACGAGCAGCCGCTAACCATCCGGAAACCAGACAAGGACCAGAGACTCAACGCAGACCACCCGCTCAGATGTCACCATTCCAACCATCTCCGAGCCCTCCCGCAAGCAGCCCGCCTCGCCCACCATGAACGTGTACACCACGTGCGGGCGCCACACCGACCTGTTCCTTTTCGGCGGCCCCTCGCTGGGTGACATGGCGCGCTCGCTGCTGAACCGAAGCCGCTCCCGGCGCAGGAAGGAAGAAGAGCGCGAGCGCTAATCGCCCCCAAAGACTTTCCCAATGGCGCACGCAGGAGACTGGTCCACCTTCCAGTCATTCCTAAGTGGCCTTACTCTTCTTCTCTGGCTGGCTCAGTCTACAGTTTTTGCTCCTTTCTAGATGTCCAGTCCTACTTGTTCTCTACGGTATCGGGTTGGTAGCTCTTCCAGTACGAGGAGTTCGCATGTTTTGTCGCGGAGGACATATGGGGTAGTAACGACTTATACCCCTGGGATTTTGTACGAGGACATCATGATGTTACGAAGCTTTATATCTCTTCTCTTCTTTCACTTTCTGTAACTTGCGTTTCGGTCAAGTCCTACATGTCCTTACAGACATCTAGGTCAAGATACCGTCTTGCCTATTAGTTTTATGTATTCAACTGAATAATTCTTTTTCTATCAAGTGGTTCCCTGAACGTGTCCCGAGAATACGTCGTGATGCCTTCCTGCACAACCCCAGCAACAACCTCTATAACCTACCACCAGCCCCATGCTTCTGCATTCGCAATCTCCTCTACCGCCTGATACAACAGATTCTGCTCCCCCGGCGCATCTTGCGTATACCGCGCATTAAACCCCAGCACCGCCTTCGCAGCCCCAAACTTTCCAGCCGACACAAACACTGGGTCCCGCACAACACTCTAGTGGACCCCCTCGGTGCACGGCGGCACCGTGAGCGAGCCATCGTACCGGTACACCTCCGAGCCGCCCTCGTGGAGCTCCAGCTCGCTGGGGGAGAGCGGCCGGGTGAGCGTGCGGTCGCCGGAATCGGGAATGGCGTGAAGATGGGAGAGGATGGTGGTGAAGACAGGGGAGGGGGGTAGCGGTTATGTTTACATCGGACATTATTCTGACGACGGCAAGGGAGCCATCTGGGGATGGGGTGTCTCTTGTTAGTCTGGAACTCTGCCTCTTTCTACCGCGTTATGGAGTGTCAGGCATAGGCAGTGCTTACCTTACACCGCGAAAACAAAGCGTACCTCCATTGCAAACACCTCCGTCCCGATGTGATGCTCAGACGGCACATGGGAAATGAAACCCTGTCAACGCATACACCCCTTTGTCCACTTGGACTATTCCACTCGCCGACACCTCCGCTGTAGTCCCCGCATTCACGACACTCGCGCCGTTGTCGTACTCGCCGACTCGGAAGCTCAGGGATTGGCCCCCTGCAGCATCCACACCCTCAATCCCGGGGACCAGGGTAATGGGCGACTGGGGTCTCCCACGAGCGCACACGCTGTTCCCGGGGGAGAGGGCGTTCCAGTTGAGTGGCCCCTGTAGACCGTCGTAGCCGAAGGACGGGGAAGAGGCCGGGGCGGACCGGGAGGCGAGACAGTGGTCCCGGTAGCTTATGGCCGCGGCTAGGCTAGGAGAAAAGTAGGTGACCAATGTTCGCTTCGTCGTTAGCTATGGTTTGACTTAGTGCTGCTGAGATACAAATGGTAGTCACCATCTAGCTATAGGGTAAGGAAGGTGCTGCCCTTATAAGAGCAGCATTCTTAGTAGCTGGTCAAGGGGTTGAGAATGCGGATGCGACGCGGCTCGGCCATTACACTAATACGGCTCCCAACAGAACGGCATAGGAAGTTCGTTTGCCTTGCCTGCTTGAACAACCGTGCCATACCGTGTAGAAGCCGGGCAGATGCTTTCGCCGCCAAGAACGAGCGAGGCGGGCCTGGGATATCGTGTCGTTAACCGTAAAGTAAACACTGGGTCAATCAAGTGCATTGCTCTTGCAAACCAGATAACATCCATTGGGCAAGTGGAAAGGTGCTGAAGATGGGCATTGGGACTTTAGCACTGGATACGGATATCCTTCGTCCGCACCAGACACTTTTACGGGTGCAACAAGAATGCCTGTATCCAAGAGGTTGGTTTCCGCCACCCTGCGTAATTGACGTCCGGCATCTGGGTCCGGAGAATATAAAGCCATGTAACGGAAGGGGGAAGTGCCAAAGGTGACGTTAGGCCCCGTTGTTCGTCTGATGCTTTTATGCCCGAAGAGGTTGGCATTTATAGCGCTTCCAGAGGCAGAAACAAGCGATGATAGAGTGACAAGGGGGCCTATATCTGTAAGTGTATGTAGAACTGAGCCGGGCACTGGATCGTAGTGTTCCCGGGACAAGCACCTCTCTCAATGTCCACATTAACACCCCAGGCAAATGCGGACCACTAGTTCTCCTCGTTTCACCACATTCAGACTTATATAATGCATAGAGAATCCAGCGTACTGACCCAGCTGGGAACAGAAGCTCATCGTCCGTCGTGTGAAGCGTTGCCACCCGGGAGTCATTGCGCATTACCACAACGCCGGCATGTACATCTCAGGGATAGATAGAAGCCAAATCACACGCCTACGAGAGCATTAGCTGACTGAATAGAAGTATCAACAGGGGCTGGGAAGATGTACCGTAATGTCTTTGTTTACTTCACTTGGTCGGTCTCAGAGCGGGCCCTTACCTGGGTGCTACGACCCTCACGTTTGTATGGCAGCGTACGGGTCACAAATCCCGAACGGGACACAGATGGTTTTGACTCGTCGACATGGGAACGGCTGGAAACGAACCCTCCCCGCCCTGTCACTGACTGGACCTTATTGGAGGACCGTGGTTAACTTGGCTGACGCGATGGCCAAGTTCAAGCGGCCACTTGCACTGCTCAGACAAGAAGCCCGAACGCAACGCGGAAGACATGATACTTACCCAATGCTGATGCTATCAACCTGGGCTGTCGGTGTTGGAGATGAAGGGAAAAGGCTCCTGATTGACATCACATGCGGCCATAATGACTCTGTACGTCAGAGCTAACCACCGCCAGGAATTCGTGAGTATCACATCCTAACACTGCCCGACCAGTCTACTCCCCCGCCGCAAGTGGTGCAAGCGGAGAACGGGGCCCAGAGGTCCGTCCGCTGCCGCTGCCGGGATCCAGTCCCGTCCCACTCAGTTCACGCATGGCCCGCGCCCCAGCCCCGTAGCCTCGGGGCTCGTGGTGTGCTCGCGTGCTCGAAGTACCACGAAGTTGCACGAGCACCGGGTGACCACGGGCGCGTGTGTCGGAAATAAAGTTCGTGGGAAGCGGGTGTATTACGCTCGGTGCTGTGGGAATGTCGTATTGCGATAGCGGATAGCTGTGGTCATGCATTCTTGGATCTCTGTGGCCGGCGAGCCACCGCGCGCCGTGAGACACGGTCATGGCGGGGACTAATTCTGAGCTATAGTTGACGCAGCCCACTCGAGGAGGACTTGCCACAGTAGCATCGGAGACGCGATGCGTCCGTCGGCGGATGTGCGACAAAGCTATTAGCAGATATACCACGTGTAAGTCCCCACGCCGGGCAGAAGCTTCAGCACTAGCACTCGCCTCTGTTGTTGTCCCCAGGGCCTGCCAAGGCCGGCCCAACAAGTTCGAGACCATGTCAAGCAACGACGTCCACGTCGACCTATGCCCCTCAAGGTCAGGGTACCTCGGTAACATCCGAGCCGAATGTCTTAAAGTGGCATTGCCGGTCAAGCCGTTCTCTGCATATGACCGTCGCTAGCGCCATCAGGTGTCCTCATCAGGACTAATATCAAAACAGCCTCCGCCATCACAAAGCTTGGACATCGTCATCTCAAGTGCCTCTTTCGTCTCGGGCCACGAACGCGCAAGCGCCCGCACCGGCAGGCCCGTCAACGTCAACAGGAGCAAGGCACCACCGTTCCTTCGTCGGTGCCGAGGCCGGTTACACTAAAACAGACGCGGGCGGCGATGAAGAACAACTAGTGCTCCCTCGCAACGTGCCACAAGATCTGTCGTGGGATGGGCTTCTTTTTAATTTTTTCTTTTTTCTTTTTTTTTTTTTTTTTTTTTTTTTTTTTTTTTTTTAACTTTCCGTTTGGAACAGGAAGCCGTTGGCTAGGCACTGCCCGCTGTGCGAGCCCGGTGTACCCGACCGGCATCCTCAGCCGGTCTTGTCCCACATCGTGCAAGCTCCCACGGGTGAGGTGTAACGGTACAATAGGAGCTTGACATCGACCTTCCGGACTTCATAAAAGTGTCTCCGTGATGACACCAAACAAAAAAGGCTGTGACAAGGGGAAACAAGGTCGTGAGGTTCAAGCCGGCTGGTGTGCCGGGGCTGCCTTTGGAGTTGATGCTCGAGTACAGTAGTGTTAGTCGGCGTCTCGGGACGTTCCTGGACTGGAGAGGGGGGAGGGGCCGGCCTAAGTGGGGAGTGTAAGATGTTATTCGGCGAGGTGACGTCGTCCATATGCGAGGGTTGGCGGGCTAGTGGAATACGGGGTCCAAGAACTCTTGGCAGAGGGTAGGTGAGTGGGGTCAGGGCAACGGGTCAATACGATGGGAGGTGGGGAGCGTGGGGCGAAGGGGGATTTTCTCGCGCTTGGCAACGGGCAGTTAAGTGTGAGAGAAAGAAGAGGTCTGGGCCTTTATGTCCTTGGCGTGTCGGGCACTGGACGTGGAGCGGGGCAATGGCACAGGCGCAAGCGTGAAGGTCAGAGGTGATAAGGAATAGCGTGCAGGAAGACTCTGCCATCGGGCTTCTGTTGGGAGGCGCGACCAAGACGAGCCGCTCGAGATTGGGAACGCAGACATTGAGTCAGTCGCGAACCGCCTGGGAAGGTGGGAAGCGACAAGGAAGGAGCGAGAGGCGAGGCGAGGAAGGAACGTTGGTGCGCAGTCAAGACCCGCGCCCTTGCCTGTATGTGATTGTACGACGAGGTAATCTCTATAAGCCTCGTGCTCGTTTTTGTTCAAGCTACATCATACAGGCGAAGAGAAGAAGGGCTTATTTCCCGTCCCCAAGTTCCCATGCCACATGCACCTGTCAAATCCGTGGGCCGTGCGGAGGACGAGCACCATACTTTCTAGCGATAGTTCAACGCAATTTAGTCCCGCAGCAGCGTTCCCCGAAGTCCAAGTCGCTTGTTCGTTAGACCATGTCGAAGTATATTGCAGCCTACAGCAACTTGCACGTTGCGCAGATAAGCGAACCGTCGTCACCGTCGCGTGACCCTCCTTCTCGACGCGAACTACGTTGTGAGTCTCGTTGCGATGCTTTTTGCAATGATCCAAACCCGACCAGGCAATTTGGGTCAGGGCTACGACCTGTCCTTCCTTCGGGCGTACAGCAAGGCACCCGACTGTATACATCGTACTTGACTGGTAGGATCTGCACACAAGTTTGGTTGGATACCCCTCGTCATTCCTTTGTAAGAGGAGCTACGGTGTGCCTTGAGGAGTGCCATCGGCGTGTGACTCCTCGTGAACAGACAGGCTGGACCCTTCAGTGACTCTTGTCGACTAGCTAGTAGCTTTTATTGATCGGCTGGCATTCACCAGACACTCTCGAGATCCCGGAGTCCTGTGCCTGGACACGGGCGTTTCTACCCTCGTCTGTTCCTTGGCTAAACGCCGGATTCAAAAGAGCCTTCGTCGCCAGATCGTCATATAAAGATAGACCGGCAGGCTAGGATGGGCGCGCCACGATTCACAGCTCCCAGAGACCCATTGCAAGGCAGCTGCCAGGGCGTTCTTGATACCGTAAATGGCACACCGCTTCGTGTTTGGTGGGCTGGGTACCGCCTAGAAGAGAGCAGGTCGGATCGGGCCGGGCACCTGGCTTATGAGCCGTATGAGACACATCATATTCCTTTTCACGGGACGGCGAAT
Source organism: Sordariomycetes sp. B11D1 (assembly GCA_025503055.1). NCBI lineage: Eukaryota > Fungi > Ascomycota > Sordariomycetes > Sordariomycetes sp. B11D1. The sequence continues at coordinate 187,155 of JAMFQS010000030.1, read as the reverse complement.
ACGAGCGCAGAGTCCGCTGCGCGCATCGGAGGTTTGAGCTGCTCATGACACAATGTTTTGAGAGACGTGGGGGCTGTGAGGGCGGACTCACCGACAGAACGAAGACCCGGTGTGATCCCCCCCCTTAGCGAGGTTAATCATGTGTGATATAGGGACTTATCATGCGTGCGGGGCCGAGGCAGAAAAAGCATACGATTTCCTGGGGAGGCCCTTGGAAGAGACACCCGGCATCCGCCGGCCAAGGCCAAAGACCCAAGGAAAGTTCGGGAGTTCAGGGGGCCAGGGTCATTAACAAACCAATTTGATCATCTCTCGGCGCGGTGATACTGTGTGGGGAACAACGACCAGTGAGTCCCCCATCCGGGCCCGCTCCGCTCGGTATACACTAATCTACGACCTTGGAATTGTGCGCGGCATGGCTGAAACAGCGACGGGCGGGATAGCACAAGAGCGGTCATAAGAACGACGATCTGTTCTTCCCCAGAGTCCGAACGTGCAATAATAGTGGGCTCATCCTATCTCTGGGCAGGCCCCCGTGGCTCCCCAAGCCGAGGGAGGGGCGAAAGTCGGTCTTGAGCGGAGCCTCGCATGAGGAAGAAAGCCCCTTCATCAAGTGGCCTTATCCACACGTCGTACGTGCTTTCCTGGATCCCACTCCGTTGTTGTGCAGTAGCGTCACCTGTCGCGTCTTTCGCCCCTCGTATATTAGCTCACCACCGTCACTCTATGCCGTTATAAGTAGTAGAGTAATACAGGGCAAGACAGAAACAAAAGGTAAGAATAGAACCGCGGCAGAAAAAGTTGCGAGATAGCGTGGAGGGAGTGGGTGACAGAGAAACACGTGCTTTATCACGAGTGGAGTGAGACGGAATTGTCATGGGACAATAAGCAACAACCGTCGCCACCATCTCATCAGAGACTCGACACCCCCAGAGCGATGCAAAGCATTTCACGTCAGCGGCTGACAGTGACTCTTGTTATAATTATAAGCACGGCCAGCGTTGAGCCTCGTATGGCGGTGCTTCTGTCGAGAGAACCCTGAAGACTTTACTCGTAATTACGGAGCAAGGCGAATGTACCTGTTAATTGCCTTGACCAATCTTTGTGCGTGCTCAAATGGTCGTGCCTTCCCCCTCCATCTGCCCTCGTAATTGTGACAATAGCACAAGTACTGGGAACTCCGTGCCTGTTGATCATCGTCATCTGCATGCATTTACCTGTGCAGTCTTTTGCCAGCTCTTCCCGCCTCTGGCGACTATTAGTACTTGTACATGTACCCTGGCCGAAAAGGCGACAAATCTGTCGTATCGGAAAGACTAGCAGGGTGCAAACGCCTGCAAGACACCCAGCCTGCGAGTGTTGCGCGAGCCAATCGAGGCCTTCGGTCTTGCCGCCCCTCCCCCGAATGCAGGGGTCTGCCTCCTCCCTTGAGTCCGTATCTCCCGCGAAATTGCCCTGCTTTGCCTGCGGACGAATCGGGAAATACTAGGGGCCCCGCTAGGTGCTTCAAATCGACGCATGCGACAGAGAGGGCGACGAAGGAACCCTGCCGTGGGAGATTCTGTGCGGAGAAGGCCCGCCCAAAGCGGCGGTCCGCAGTAATTACAAAGCTCCAGTCGTCGATCCAGGGCCACCCACGCCAGCGCGATTGGGCCGTCTGGCTCGGCCATCGGCACGCTGGTCGCACTCGATCCAAGGCCAAGCGGCCCGTCGAAATAGTTTCGGCTGTTTCGCCCAAGCACTTCCGGATGTGGCGCGATGGCCCTGGGAATGGGAGGGTGAATACAAGCAGAAACGGCAACTGATTGGTGAGGTGCAGTTTAGACGGCTCTGAAACATCGCAGCCGTATGTATGTCTTTGGCGCCAAACCTGGGGATATTGCGTCGTACTAATATGACAGCCTTTCCTGGTTTGCGGGAGCTGGACGGCATCTTTGACAGTTTGTCCCCAGTGTCCAGTTGATTATCAAGCCTCGGCGCCTTCGGGGCCGCCGCTTGATGGCTCGGGACTCGTAGTTACACCCTGATATAGGATTACCTACAAGTATGATTAGCAGACGCGGACCTTGGACAACGCGGTGCATTCGACATTCGCCGCAAGGCTTCTTCACCGTCGCCCCGGGTTGGGTGTATAACGTGCATCCGAGAGGGGTCGTGGTGTATTCATATTAGGAAGGCAAGCCGTGGCTCGTCCATGCCGAATGCCATCGCGTGTCTCCTTTTTTCCCTCCTGCGCCACAGTACGTGCATATGTACAATGTACCCAGCACGCTAAGCTAGCCCACCGTTCGGTTTTCCAGCGATCCCCCATGCCCAGGAGGGACTAGCGCCTCCCCTCCCCCTTCCTCAACCCTCCCCTGTCCCTCTGTTCCCCTGTTCCCCTGTTCCCCCATGGCCTCTAAATACGAGAGTGCGGCCTGCTCTGTGGCGAGTCCTGGGTAGTAGTGATGTTCTCGGCGACCTGTTGACACTGGCCACGGGCGCCCTTCACGAAACCGCGGGCGGGTCGTCCCCATAAACCATACCAAGGCCCGGATAGGGAAAATAGTCCCAGTCTCCGGGGGACTGGTTCTCAAGCGAATTGTCGTTGGCGGGATCACCGGGCGTGTCCCCTGTGTTTGTGGCGCCGTTGGCGACCCGACAGGGAGGCTCGAGGCTGCTGTATTCTGCGTAGCGTGGTTGGCCTGGGGCTAGAACACGCTACCAGAGTTTCTCAGTCAAAGCTCGATGGGTTCCTGAAGTTTGTTGCCGCTCCACGTGGTTGAGGCCGGCCAGTGGTCCCTAGTCGACGACAAGGCACATTACCAAGTAAAGACGCTTGTTAAAAGCGGCTACGAGGACATGGATGTATTCAGTGATGATGGCAGCACTTGGGCGTTGTTCATGCTGAGCCGAGTACTTGGTGGTAAGACGTCCACTGGCTTGATCGACCCTGGACCTGTAATCGTGCGGGGCGGAGGTCAGTGGGTCTCAGAGACAAATGCCCCATACAGTGTCTATTGCGTGTCCTGTGGACCGAATTCCTCCTTTCCCTCCAGTCTCGAGCTTCAACTCTCGGGGTCCCTCTCCGTCCTCCTGTTTCCTCGAAGGCTTCGCTTCGCGGAACAACCCTTCGTTCTTTCCCCCTTCGCCCCATCCAAGCCTCACCGCGGGCCATCCCTAACTCTCTTTCTCTCCAGTGCCCCTTCCCTTCGTTTCTCATTCCCGGTTCGACCCGGATCCGGGACACTTGGACCGCAGACAAGCCGGTGCCCGCTCCCGCCCCTTTTCTGTTCTCGCGATTCCAGCAACCCTTCGAAAGGCGGCGCCATCGACATCCTTCGCACACCCACCAGTCATCATCTCCAGCCCTCTCTGATCAATCCTATAGCCCCTTTCAGCGCGGATAGCCGTAACAATCGTTTTTTTTGTAACACTTTTCATCCGGACCACTTCGCATCTCTAATTCGAGTCCCTCCATAACGCAACATAGACGACCAACATACCTGAAAAAGCGACGAAAAAAACCCGTATCGAATTTCCTTTTAACGCCGACATCTCCCTTGTCCAACACATCCCTTCCTCCCGTGCTTCGCACCATATAATACTCCTTGTCCATCGTCTCGACAAAACTCCGCGCCTACGCCTCAATTCGGCGACGCCTCGTGGTAGCCTGGCTGAGACGGTTGGTGGCAGTGAACATCGGTCGGGTTCAACAGCACATTCTCCTCCGCTTCTCCTTCCGATACTGGGCCGCAGGCGACCTTGAGCATTTATCTTCTTGCTTCTCTTCGACTCACGCTTCTCCCCTCGCGCCATTCACGCACTCGAGGCACGTGGATCCTCTTGAGAGCCGCCACCCCCAAAGGTACGAGGAGATTGGTTTTGATTTCTTTTGTCATATCCCAAACAACTGTTTCGCCCGTCTCTCAAACATTGGAGTACTTTACCTCCTCGCGTCTGCTTGATATGCCTGGATGCCGTGCTAACGCCTTGCGCTTCCGTCAGGATCTCTTAGCCGAATCCGCGCACGACTTGCCTGTTCACGAGCCTGCACACGATCATAGTCCCGTGCCTCTTGGCTCGTCTAGAGGATTCGACGAGACCCGTCACGACCTTTTCGAAAGGGCCATGGCCACGTTGGTCCAATCCTACCCCCAACAGTCTGCACCGGTCGCGATGCTCCAGGCCAGGCCAGCTTCTGGCTCCGGCCTACAGTCCCCGTCGCATCAGTATTCGGGAAGCCAAACGTCGCGGACCAACTTCCAGCCCCGATCTGCCTCTGGCAGTGGCGCCGCTGCATATCGCAATTCTGGCCCGATCAAGCCGTATGCCTTTACAAGCACGCCTAGTCTGAACACCGCCTCGCCGCAGCAGCAGGTCGGTGGCTCGAAGTCCTCGACTTCCAGCCAGCCTCCCCTGCGCGTCGTTGACCACAATCGGATGATGGCCATGGGCGTTGGCGCGAGCGGCTCTCAAGACGACTCATACATTCATCACCAGCATCCAACCGCCCCAGCACAGCGACCCCAGTCCATGTACATGGCAAGCTCAGCTGCACCTCAACTCAACGCTGGCCAACCGTCTCCCGTTCGAGCGTCTCCCGATCGGTACCGCCGACCCGGCATTGCGCAACATGGCCGATCCGTGTCTATTCAAGCTCCAGGCTCAGGTATGAGCTCGGCCGGCCACGTGTACCCAGCTCCGACTTCTGCTCTGGCGTCGAACCGATCGTCCCTACCCCCGGGGAGCAGACCGAGAACGACGTCTGGATCGGCAGTTGATGATGCAGAAATACATTATCGTAACGTCCAAGAGGGCAACAGGCTTCGTCGCCGAAGCATGCACACAATCGACTCTGCCGATTATCCCAACCCCCTTACGCCTCAATTCTTCAAGCACACGGAGGAAGCGAACCGCCTCGCGACGGCATCGAGCAGAGCAGGGAATGAGTATTCAAAATCTGCCCTCCTGTCGCCGAACGCAGCACATAGTGAAAGCATGCATAATCGCAATAACAGCTCGGATAGTGTCGCGTCTAGCCGCAGCAGCCACTCCCGACCTTCGGTAAGTACAATGTCAGCCTTTGCTCTTGCTTTTTCCAGCTCGCCCCGGCCATTGTTACTCCACGCGGTAGAGTCTGGCAGGCAACACACTCCGTTTGAATAATAACACGTCGCTAACAGCGTTTTCTCTTACCAGTCTCCAAACCGCAATACCCCCTCCCCCCGTCCGGCTTCAAGTCAGTCGAGTACGAGCCATGCCTCTAGCCAAGACCAGGCCAAATCAGTGAACCCTGGGCTGCGCCCGTCCCCCGACGCGGGAAAGAGAACCCTTAATCCATCCCCTCTGTCACGCCCGGCGACAATGGCTGGGGATGACGCTGTACAAAAGGCTGGGTCTTCTACCCAGAAGGCGAGACCGACTACCTCCACCGCTCCTCTCCCCAATGCCGATAGCCCCGCCGCGAAGCATCTCGCGGCTATCAACTTGAAGTCCAAGAGTAAAACTTCGCGGCTACGGCGCGCATTCTCTTTTGGCAGCGCCGCGGAGTTTAGAAAGGCAGCAGGCACTGACCCTACCCTCGACGCGGACGCGGTAGAGCAATCAAAGCTACATAAGAACCCCACTCCTGGCGAACTGTACGATGCCGAGCAGGAACGCATCGCGAAGAAGCAAGAAGAGGCAGGTCTCGGGACTAACATCTACGGTCCTCGGATTTTCGCCAGCTCGACGGACAATCTTTCCATCTCATCGACTGCCTCGTCTGCTTCGATCATGATTCGAAAGATGGGTCGGGGTGTGAAGAAGGGGTCGCGGTCTCTTGTTGGGCTCTTCCGGCCCAAGTCCATTATTGGCGAGCCTTCTTCCACCGACCCTGCTCCTGCTGTTGAGACGGCACCGACGACAGTCTCCATGGTGACTGTCGAGGCCGAGAGAGAGAGGGTTAACGTGAACGCTGATCCCCGTGAGCAGCCCGGTGGTGGAACAGGCTTCCCACGCCTTGAACGCAACTCGTTGGATATTTCACAGGCGCCTAGTGTGAAGTCAGAACGACGTGACAGCTCTGGGAATGACAGCGCGACGATCCGCAAGAGTATCATGGGGGGTGACCGGGAGCGCGCAGAGGTACTCGCTGCTGTCAGGAAGGGTATCTTGAAGCGTAAGTGCTTATTCCTCTCAGTAACTGGCCTTTGCAGACCCCTAACCACTATCATATAGACCGCAACGATTCAGCCACTGACTTGCCTGGCATCCCCGCGATTACAGACTCCCCCAACTCAAGTGCCCCGAGCACACCGAATGACGAGGGCATGCACAAGCGCGGCGACTCCGTGGCTATCGGCAACGAAGACTACTTCGTTAGCGCCCTGAGGCTCCGACAGGAGACTAAAGGCAGTCCTGGCACTCCGTCGAGTGCTGCGAGGCGCAACGCAACGTTCTCTCCGCGCATCGTGTTTTACGACACGTGGCCGAGCCAGGAGTACGACCGACGTGGAGAAACGGCCACGTGCAACCGGCTCACTCCTATGCTGGCGCAGCAGATCAAGGAGGAGCTGAACTCGTTCAAGATGGTATGTTTGAAGTGTAACCCCGCTGTTCAGGCCGATGGATTGTCAGATGGAGGCGAGGTCTCTAACTCAGAGGAACAGGAAATGGAGGTGCACGAGAACTCGAAGATTTACACGCATTTCTTCTAATGGCTGTACAATTGCCGGGAAGCGTCAGTATTTCCCGGGTTCTTGACGCCCGGGCTCACATCCCGTCCCGTCATACTAGTCATCATCGAGCATCTTGACCGGCCCGTGTCCGCTCATGTACTGCGCACGTACAAACATCTTCTTTGGCGTCCTAGGAACAGCATAGTTTGGTGCCGCGGAGTTTTCGTTGTTTTCTCTTACGCTCACTTGGTTCTGTTATCGTTTTGACATTTTCCTTTCGCATGTTTTGGAGGAGGCTGAGCTGGAGCCTTGAATTTCTCATCAAGTTGGGCGGCAATGGGGATGATTAGATGATGGGTGTTTGAAGCCGGTTTGCTCCGGGGGGCAGTGCCGGTGTGGCGTGCGGTACCAGTACGACGCCTTGCGGAGCAGGCCGAGAAGCGAGTGAATTTGGACCGCCCAGCCTGCTTCGTTGCCTTGGTTGGTGGCCGAGCGCTGCGTTGGCCTTGGAGAGTCGGTGCCGGTGTCTGTCGGGCGGGGGACCCGGCTGGCCGGACTGGGCTGGAGGAGCCGGAGGGACGAATGGACGGGGATTGGAACATTGTCTTGGGCCACAGACTCGCCGTGCTCGGAAGTGTGGAGGGAAGCAGCGCGTGGGGCGCGGTGTGCGTGATTTTCAACTCTTTGCCGGTCCTTGTCGCGACTTTTCTTGTGTTATTTTTCCTCTCACCTTTCCCCTTTTCTACTAATGTCTGGTGTGCTGTACACATGACCCCTTTAGTACTTGGTCTTGGAAGCGCGGCTAGTGTCTAGTAACAAAACAAACGGTCGAGTCGGTGGCTTGGCAGTGTTCTTTTGAGTCTTGGTCCTCGGTGTCGATGTTGCGTAGCCTGGTTCAACGATGTTAACATGTGTTGGCTGGAGGCGTGTCTGCGAACGACGAGACGGGAACATGTAGGTATGCGAAACCTTGCGGTACACGGCTATTGTCCGTGCCGAGATGGTTCGGGGGCGCGCTCTCCAGGGAGCAAAGGGACCTGAGCCAGGATGGATCGACGCGTGGGTGGGTGTTGCTGGTTCCTGCGGGTATGACGACATCGGCTCGCCCACGTCCAGCCTGGGGAGGATTGTGGGGACGCGCGTTCTGCAACGGCCAATGGCAAGTGGGGCCCGTCTCAGCCTTGCGGCAGGAACAGGGGCGGCCCACGAATTTTCTTTCCCGCGCCATCTCCCACGCCGGCTAACAAGACGGAAACCGAAGCCTTCTCCATTCCCTCGCTCCAACCGCCAACCCACGCTCACACCTTCCGGCTCGTCCTCGGAGCCGAACGAAACCGCGGAACCCCGCGACCCTGGCGATCACCTCGTTCCGCTTGCCGGGACTCCTCAGGTCTTCGGCTCCCCGCTTGCGACGGCCGTACTCCGTGATGGCGCGAGTACAGGAACAGGCGCAGGCGCAGGCGCAGACCTCCGGGGACGCGCCCCCGGCCAAGAACAAGCTCTTTGGAAGGGCGTTCTACGAGAGTATAGGGAGCCCGAGGCATGTTGTCGCGCCAATGGTGGACCAGTCCGAGTTTGTGAGTAGCCCCGCCACATCCGCTTCCTGCTCTTTCCACATCTGCCAGGAGGATCGACGTTGACCATGGGGTACTAGGCGTGGCGCATGCTCTCGCGATCATATCTTACCCCCGGGGCCAAACCCCCGCTCCTAGCCTATTCCCCGATGCTCCACGCGCGCCTCTTCGCCGAGACAGAGAAGTACCGCCGCTCAAACTTTCACTCCACGAAGCACTCGTCCGATAATACCCCCGAGCCCTGGCTTGACGGCAACCCCGCGCTCGACCGGCCCCTCGTCGTTCAGTTTTGTGCCAACGACCCGCATTTCCTCCTCGAGGCCGCCAAGAAGGCGGCGCCCCATTGCGACGCCGTGGACCTGAACCTCGGGTGCCCGCAGGGCATCGCGCGCAAGGGCCACTACGGCGCCTTCCTCCAAGAGGAGCAGGGCCTCATATACGATCTCATCAACACACTTCACCGAGAGCTCGACGTCCCCGTCACGGCCAAGATCCGGATCCTCGACACGCGCGAGGCGACGCTCGAATACGCGAAGAACGTCCTCTCGGCTGGCGCCAGCATACTCACCGTCCACGGGAGGCGGCGCGAGCAGAAAGGGCACCTGACGGGTCTGGCGGACTGGGAGGCCATCCGCTACCTGCGGGATAACCTCCCGCCCGAGACGGTCATCTTCGCAAACGGGAACGTCCTGTGCCACGACGATCTAGAGAGGGTTCTCGAGGCGACCGGCGCCGACGCCGTCATGACGGCCGAAGGGAACTTGAGCGACCCGGGCATCTTCGCACCGCCGCCCGCGGAGGGCGAGGAGGGGAGGGAGTACTGGCGCGGCCGGGACGGGCGCGGCGGGTGGAGAGTCGACGGCGCGATGAGGCGGTATCTCGATATCCTGCACCGGTACGTGGCCGGGGTGGAGCCGCCCGCGCGAAGGCCGCTTTTCGTGCCTGGGGATGACACGGCGTGGATTGATGAGGTCGAGGCGGCGCGGGAGGAGGGCGATGGTAGCCCCGCGCGGAAGAAGAGGAAGAGGGAAAAGAAGGACGTTCCGGCGCCGAATGTCAACTACGCCGCTATGCAGCCGCACATGTTCCATTTGCTGCGGCATCTGGTGACGGTGCACACGGACGTGCGGGACGCGCTGGCGCACAGCCCGAAGGGGGACCTCGCGGCGTATGAGAAGGTTCTGACCATGGTGGAGGCGAAGGTCGCGCGGGGCCTCCTGGCGTACGAAGCCGAGAGCAAGACCGAAGTAGAGGGGCAGACGTTGGAGGAAGCGTCCGCGAACGACTTTGAGGAGGAGCTCCGGGGTGACTCGTCCGCCGCTGCTTTGCGGCGGTGCAAGAGGCCGTGGTGGGTCGCGCAGCCTGTTATCCGGCCGCTGCCCAAGGAGGCGGTGGCCAAGGGAAGCGTGACGCTGGGGAAGAAGACCGCGGCGGCTATGGGCACGGAAGGGGAGCAGGCTGCTAAGGAGGCGGAGCAGAAGGAGATGGGTGGTGCGGGGGAGGTTGCGGAAGCGACTGGGGGGAAGAAGAGGGGGAGGGAACCGAGTAGCGAGCCAGTGGATGTGAAGGTGGCGGGATAGATGTGGTGCTGATGTCGTCTTAATAGACTATAACCGTGCTTACGCAAGGCTTCAACCAATCCATGAGGAAGCGACACTAGAGGTGTAGGGACATTGTAACTTTGATCCCATTCAACAAAAGGCGCCTCGGGAAAATAAAGTACAAAGGATATAGCTTCAACTATCGTATCATTCACCACTGGCTCTCAGCCCTGTTCCCATGCAATCTTTCCACCCACGACGTTACTTCCTTCCCCCCCCTCGTTCCCTCTTCGGCAACTGCGCCCCCATTACTCCCAATCCCCCCCGGGTCCATCCTAATCACCTCGCCGTCCCCTCTTAACAGGAGGCGGCCCCGGCGACCTCGACCTCGAACTGCTATACCTCCTCCTCTTCGGGCCTCCACTCCGCGACCGCGCCCCGGCCCCAGGTGACCCGCCATACGAATCACCGCCCGGCGCACGACCCCTCGGCCCGTTCGCGCCCCGTCGCGGGGAAGGGCTGTGCCGCCTCCGCGGCGAAGGCGAGCGGCTGTAGCTAGGCGACCTCGACCGCGATGGCGAGCGGCTGTACCGGCGGGCGCGCCTGGGCGGACTCTCAGAGTACGAGCCGCGCCTTCTGCGGGGGGGCGAAGGCGACCTGCTGGCAGACGGAGAACGCCGCCTTGCTTTGACGGGTGTGCGGCTGCGGCTGCGACTCGAGCTACCCGAGTAGCGGCGCGCGCGCCTGGGCGGGGTGACGGAGCGCGAGGGGGATCTCGAGTCATACGACGCAGAGCGGCCCCTGCCGCGGCGAGGCGAGACCGAGCGGCTGTAGGACCTCGAGCGGGTGGACGCGCGGCTTCGGCTCCGCGAGCGACTCCGACTGTAGCTCGCAGAGCGGAATGAGTCCTTCCTCCTCCGGGGCGACCTCGACATCGACCTCGACATCGACCTCGACCGCGAGCGCGAGAGCGAGCGGCTCCTGGAGCGGCGCGAGTACGAGGACCCGGTATACGACGTGTAGCTCGACGCGGATTCAGAGTCGGAGTCTGCGCCGCCCGCCGGCGCCGGGAGCGCGGGCTTCGGCATGTTCTGCAGATACTCGCGCATCTCCTCCGTGAGCACGCCCATGCCGATACTCGTGAAGTAGTTGATGGAGAATCGGACATTGCGCGGCTCGTCGTGCGGGAAGATCCCCTCAAGGCTGGGTTGCAGTACGGGCTCCTTCATTCGCTCCGCGAGCTTTGGTAGGCCCAGCTCCTCGACGATCTCCTGGAAGAGGATCTTGACAAAGATACGCGACGAGGACGTCGTGGCGTCCTCTGTCATGACAATCGTTGACATGCAGTGCCAGCCAATGGCATCGGATCCAAACATGTGGCCAAAGAACCTCGCGACGTTGCGCAGCCTATTGGTCTCATAGCGGTGGATGGTGTCGTACGTATTGGCGAACTGCTGCTCGAACAGCTCGTTCCAGAGCCGGTTGATCTTGGCGAAGCGCTCGCCGATGAGGCCGAAGAACTTTTGGTACGTCGTCGCCTGGCTGCAGCACTCGACGATCATGGACGGCAGCTCATGCTCCTGGCCCGCGGGCAGGTTGACCTTCATTAGTTTGTGGACGGCCTCCTCGGGCGAGATGGACGACTGGATCGTCAAGTAGATGGTCTTGCGGAGTGCAACGAGGTCCGCGTTGCTCTGGTCCTTGATTTCCAGTTGTCGCTGCTCCTCCTCTTCCTCGTCTTCTGAGCTCTCCTCTTCCTCTTCGTCGTCCTCCTCGTCGTCGGTCGCCTCGCCCAAGATCTCCCGCTTCAGTTGGATGTAGGCCTCCTCGGACTTGTCGTGGTCCTTGTCGAACTTGAATATGTTGAGCGAGTCCTCTGTGTCCAAGTCGCCGTCGAGCTCGATATAATGGGTAATCATGTCGTCCTCCTCCAGCAGGTCAAGCTCCTCCCGGATAGCAGGGTTGTCCTTGAAGTTGTCCTTGCGGATCTGGAACAGAACCTCGACGGCATACTGCACCCGCTTATCGAGGTTCCCCTCATGCAGGACATCGCGGAACTTGTCAAAGACGACGCGCGCCGCCATGGGCTTCATGTCTGTAAGGAACTCGCCGATCTCCTTCATGAACCCCACGGCAATCTCAACCGAGTCGTCGGTGGGTTTGTGAAGGAGAAGCTGCAGCATCTGCAGCGCAATATTCTCGTGTATGACCTGGAAGTTGACGAGGTGCGCGATGAAGGTCGTCGCGACAAGGCAGACCTTCTTGTCGTCTCGACGGAACGATTTGCGGAACTGCACGACGAGCCTCTTTGCGAGAAGCTCGCCGACGAGTGGAATCTTGGAGTTAACGATAGCTGTGAGCGCCGCGTATATGGGTGTAAAGCTCAGACTGGAGGCCTGGGCGCGCATAATGGCTCTGCAGAACGCGCCCCTGCCGCGCACGAGGTTCTCCTCGAACAGCTCAGGCACCAGCGCCTTGATATTTCCCAGGTTCACTTTGTTGATGATTCCCGTAATCGACTTCTTCAGCGCCTCCCAGTGCAGTTTTTGCCTCAGCCTCGTCCCCTCGTCGCTCGTGTCCTCCTGGATCTGCGCCTGCAGCGCCCTCAGCCGCGCAGGGGGGATGTACGTGCCGCCGCTGCGCATATCCAGAAGCTTCTGGTACTCCGCCTTGAGGACCGCTTGCTTCTCCTCCTCCGTTTTCGCGGGCTGTTCCGCCCTCTCGACGCGCGCGCGGGAAGGAGGCGACCGGTCCCTCCTCTCCGGCGGGCCGGGCCGATACCGGTCACCCCGATCTCTGTCGCGGGGGCGGGCCCCGTCGCGGTCGCGGCCGACGTCGCTGTCTCCGTCATCGCGGCGCCTCTTGCGCTCTGGCTCGCGATCATGATCGAGCTCCCCTTCCCGGTCGCGAGGGCCGCGAGGGGACGGCGGCACGTCGTTCGGCGGCGACCTCTCGCGGAGATGGCGGGGCGAGTCCGCGGTTGGGGACGCCATCTCGGATGGTGTCACGGTCGGGTGAGAGATGGGAGGGGGATATCGAGCCGTTTGCGGAATGATGATGGAGCGGTGCGCTTCGATTTTCTCGAAAGGCTGGGAATCAGGAAGCTGGCTGAGGAAGTGGAGCGCATATGTGGGTAGCCAGCTGGCTACCGCGCGCCACCAGCGCCTGGCAAGTGGGGACAGCCGTAACCTCACTGTCACGGACAGGGGGCCGAACGAGCTCACGACCACGTCGCGTCGTCTCCTTCGTGATGCCAGCTTGACCATCCACGCTGTCTCCGATCCATTGACCGACGAAGCGCCCAACCAAAGCAACACCTGCGGAACGGTCGCGACATTCTCCTCTCTGATAAATCTCTCCGTTTTCACAGTTCCATCGACCACAGCACTCACAATGGTGAAACCCCTTTCCCAAATTCCAGGAGGCCGAGTCTCCTAACTCCTCTCCAGCTTGACAGACTCGTCGGCCTCGCCATGCTCGTGGCCGCCTCGGTAGTCTTCCTCTACTACACCCTCTGGGTATTCGTGATCGTACGTCACAGCCCCTACTCCACGTGCATCTTGAAGACTTCTGTCGCTAACGGAGAACCCGCGCAGCCCTTCGTCGACGACGACCACATCCTCCACACCCTCTTTCCGCCGCGCGTCTGGGCCATCCGCATTCCCGTTCTCCTCGTCCTCCTCGCCTCCACCGTCGTCGGCTCCTTCATCGGCATGGTCATGGTGCGGAGTAACAGGAAAAAGGCCGCCAAGGCCGCCGGCAAGAAGAAGGCGTAAGGGGCTTCGTGGAAGGGGGCCTGGTAATGGGGGGGCGCTTTATGCGGGAACGGAATGAATATGGACTTGTAAGATCAGTTTCACTTGGCGTGGAAGGGCTATATGCGGGCTTCATTGCGCAATACTTTTGACTGACTAGGGGGTGTTGCGCTGGTTTCGGCCGAGGGTAACTTGCACATGAGTTTCGATGTGAATTGTTCGTCATAACTCCCTCATCAACTAATATCTTATCGCTTTGGTGTAGTGGGAACTTGAGAATAGGCTATTGGGTATCTATCATGTTTCTATTGAGTTAAGACTGATCAAAGCTGTAGCCTGTCCACATCAAACCCTGAAGCTCTAACTTGATGCCAAGATGTGAATGGAGACTCCCATTTCCCTAGTCCTGATGCTAATCTCCAACGATAGAACCAAGAACGCCTAGATAATGTTTGTTGAGCGTGATTACTTGAATGAGTAAAGAACAAGCGCCAGAGTGGAGAGAAAGGGTACGGTGAAGAAGGTGCGCAAACCCCAAAACCAAGCTGACTCTAAACGAACGGAATGGCAGTCCTGCCTCTCTTCTTACAGCGCAAGTGGCCCTAGGAAGATGCGGCGTAGACTGTGAAAACCGCACAGATCCAAACTACCTCCTGGTCATCAACTGTAAGCTCAGGAGACAGGTAACTTGCCGCAGCCCAAATGTCTCGCCTACCTCATACCCGCTGGTCCGCGAAATCCAGAACCTCGCAGTCATCCTCAAAGAACCCGTCGTCGTCAGGTTCATGGTTCCGGCCCGATCTCCTCTTACGGGTCGTAACGACGATCTGCTCATCGTTCTGCCCAACCTGCATGACCCTCTCCATGGCCGACGCTGGGAGCGCCCGGTGGTCGTCCGGGACAATGATTGAGTCCTCCACTGGTCCCGAGAAGCCAAGATCAAGTTTCGTTGCCGGGATTGGCTGTCCAAACGCCCACGGGGAAGGGCTGGTCGAGCCGGTGCTCTTTGCCGGGGCAGCCTTTTTCTTCTTCTTCTTGGGCGCCGTGGAATCCGCCAGGTTCAGATCCTCGATGAAGCCTGGGTCAAGCGCGAGGAGGTCCTGACTAGGCCCGGCTTCATGTGGTTTCAACTCGTGCAGTGCGACCCGCCTGTCGGTGTGGAACGGCTGGTACGGAGCGCTCGACTCGATCTCGGCGTGCGGGATTGATGCCTCCGTAGGAGCGGCTGTGTCAACGGCCGTGGGCCTGGAATCTAGGGTGACGGTATTTCCGGCCTCCATGTCTCGATCCGACATGTAAAGCTCATCGTCTCCATCGAGGAAGTGTCTTACGGCTCCAGCAAGAATATCGTGGGTTATGCTGGGGATGTTGAAGTCAGTGTAGGGCGTCTCCCGCGAGATCCAGTTTGAAGAGCGCTTCTTCTTGGACGAATACATCCGGACGATGCCCGCCCCCGCAACAAATATCGTGGATCGCTTCTTCCCACTATCCCAAACAACACATCCGGCAGTGGGTGGCTCTGGAGTAAGCGGGAGGGATATCCGTTTCTCCGCGGCCTGCCTCAGGTTATTGATGGCGTTTCCAGTCTTTCCCAACGAGTTACTGATGCTCGATGCAATAGCTCTGCCACCGTAGCTAGCCGAGCCCACTATGTTAGACCCAGAGAAACCCGTCGATATGGAACTGCTCCTGCGAGGGCGGTTTATCAAAGGCCGCGCGGCTCCCCATGCGGCCCCGAGGGCACTGGACGCAATCGAGACCGCTGAGCTAGAAGGCTCCGATGAGCCCGTCGATTCCGGAGCGGTACGTCGTAGGCGAGGCGGGGGCCATGTAAAGGCACTTTGAGGCATGTCGAGGAGGTGGGCAGTACCCCGTTCTGTGACCATAGCGATGCGCTCACCATTCGGCTTAGACCATGCAGCGTCCACCACCCGCGTAGTAGTTATCCTTGTGAACTGCGCTATCTGGCGCACTTTAGGACCGTCACCACTTGAGGCGGCCAAGGCCTGAAGCGGGGATGCCTTGCTGTTCTGCATCCGCATCAGATCCCACACGGTCTGAACATCGCCCTTTCCAGCCACAGAGAGCAAGGACAGGCCAGTGGGAGAAAACGACAGGAAGCTGCATCCGCGAGGGACAGTAAAGCTAGCAAATGGATGTACAGCGCTTGAGACGCCAATAGCTCCCAGGTCCACTACCGAGACAAGGCCGGTATCCTTGGCTACAACGGCCTGGCCCGGCGACCCGTGGGTTGGCGGGAATTTGGCTCCATCCTGCCTTGGCGAATAAGGGATTCCCCACTGCTGAGCTTGAGTGGGAGGGGACCTGTTCATGCCTTGCGGCTGGTTCGCCTGCTTACTCCAGTAAGCATTCCACGCCTGCTTACCTTGCTGGCCTACCCATTTCGCGCCGTGGATGAGCTCCTGCGTGGTTTCACGCATCAAATCATTCATGATACCATCGGAAGCGGGTAGCTCCGTTCCCAGCGTAGATGGCGGTACCGGAGGAGCGGTTACGGTGGCAAGGCCAGGTCCCTTACCGATTATGGGCCCAGGGACATGCGCTCCCAGAGATATCTGAGACGACTGGCTTGGAGGGCAATACGCAACCCATCGCCCGTTTATTGCGACGATTGGAGCTTGCTTTGCAGCAAAAGGCGAGGTTGAACTCGCGCGTGGTGACTCATTTTCATTGGCGTGTTCCGTCTTCAAGGCACGCTGGATGCTCGTCCACAGTTTCGCAACGCAGCCAAAGCGCACCCCATCCTCAGGTTGATACGGAAGCTGCCGGTATAGCCAGCATTCTCCGGTGGTTCCGGAAGTGACGCCAATGGTTTCGGCATCGGCTACAATGCTGAACTGACCGCTGGGAGGCGGGGGCGAAAACTTGTCGCTTGTTATCGCCACCAAGGACTCTATGGGCACCATCGATGCCTCGAGAAGCACGGCAATGCGTTGACTGGTCCTGAGAGAATAGACCTCGACGGAAGTTTGGTAGTACTTGATCTGTTGGCTTGGTCCCCTCGCGGCGGCGTCGGGATGAGGACTTCCAGGATTAGTCGACTCTGTCGTTCCCTGGCCATGTGTCGGTTGCGCCTCGTCTTCAGACGAGCAGCTGGGAATAACCGGCCCATGAAGAACGACAACAACCAGAGGGAAGATATTACCGATGCCATCGATTTGAGTAGTCCACGGTAGTATCTTGGCATTGTACACACCCCCTCGCAACCCCTTTAACTTTGCAACGGGATCGACCCCACGTTTCGTGACCGAATATACCTCGAGCCCGCCTTCATGGCCCACTACAGTCACAGTATCCGAGCCCGCTCCGGGATCGGATGGGCGGCGGGGAAAGGCATCGAAGCCGAAATGGTAGCCCCTCTCGCCGGCTTTAAGGCCGCTACCGGAAGGCGTATCGAGGTCCAGATGGGGGACGCCATAGAAGTGAGGCTGGGGCTGATGGGGAAGGGGAGGGTGCGCCGGTATGCGAGGGTTGGAGAACTGCGACGCAGCTGAGACACGCCGATAGGCCATGGCGCCCGACTGAGGCCTCGTATCGGTCGTACTG
Organism: Sordariomycetes sp. B11D1; assembly: GCA_025503055.1. Taxonomy (NCBI): domain Eukaryota; kingdom Fungi; phylum Ascomycota; class Sordariomycetes; species Sordariomycetes sp. B11D1. Next base: position 170,077 of record JAMFQS010000030.1, on the reverse strand, counting down.
AATGCTCCCTCGGCGTGAATGCTGAGTGGTCGCCGCCTACTGGTGCCGGCGGGGGGCGAGGGGGACGCGCCAGTCTGGGGGCTCATGTACGCTCGGGGGGAGGCCCACGCCGTGTTGAATCGTCCGGGATCCTCGTAGGACGACGATTGGGTCGGAGGTGATTCCCCCATGACGCTGGCGAGATTTCCCGGTGAACCGGATAATGGGCCATGTGTCCAGTCGGAGCTTGGCGCAGTACTCGCGGAGATCGACGGTGTGGAGTATGCTTCCAGGTGCGGAGAGGCGGTCACCGCGGCGGGCTGGGCATGCTTCTGAGTGGGCACGGCAGTGGGTTCGAGGTCGGGAGACTGCACATATGGGGATGACGCGCCCGAGGATGAGCATTTGGAGATTGGTCCGTTCCTGCAGGCACCACAGCTGTTAGCTCTCGGAGTTCGAGAGGGAGCACTTGTGGAAGAAAGCAACATAATCCGCCAAAACTCGGTTGATGGGAGGCTGGTTACAGCCGAGAACATACGTCACTTTGTTTGCAGCCACCTGCCTCGCTACCGCCGCAGCAACACCGCCATCTTTCGCATGCCTTCCTTTCTTGGAGCCTGATAATAACAAAGTTAGGGAGCCGTGCTTTGCCTTCTAACCTCTCCAACGGGGCGCTCAAGGGACGACGCACCAGGCATCCGAATGGCCTCTCCAGGCGGCTACAACAATCGCCTTCCTCGTAAAAGGGACAAGAAGAGTCACTCCTGCTCCCGTCTCCCAGTTCCTTCCCGTATCGTGAAAAGGCGTTTGTCCAGTCAGGTCGATTTGAGACAGGTGTCGTCGTGACAAGCAGTTCCGCAGTCCGCTAGGTCTGGGTATTAGAGCGTGGGCGGACGTCAAAGCTGGAGTTGGCGCGAACCGGTCGGCCCGAGTAGGCAAAGTACGGAGGGCGACGCGAGGGCTAGTGACTAGATGGTGGCAAGTATGTTTGGCCTCAGGGCGTCGGTGCAAGGGAGTGAAGGCGCGGCCAAGCCACCGCTATACACGAGATAAGATAAAAGGAGATATAAACGACGGACAAAGAACGGCTATATTGGAAAGAAACGATAGATTATGCAAGTTGGCTCAAAATCATTAGTCGTGTTTTTGACGCAGTGAAAAGGGTTCTGGCACGGAGTCTGGTCGAGGTTCTTGTGAGACTTGAGGTGACAGAGAGAGGCGGGTGACGAGGTGAGGGGCGTAGGCTGGGAGCCCATGTGGATGAGACCCAAGAACCGATGACGCTGACTGTGTCGGCGAGGATAGGGAATGCCATGTGAGTCGTCGGTCACGCTGAACTCGGGTACCCACAAAGGAGGCTAAGCTACAAGGGTACTTGGAGTCCCTGCTTTTGGCGAGTATCCATGGTTCCAGCGGCTGTCCGATGTTCCCGTGCTACAGCCTGCAGACACTCGTGCACCAGGGAGATCCAGGGGGGGTTCTTGGTTGGTCCAGGGCTATTGGAACGCGCCGCGAGTCGGCGCTGTGGGTCCAGGCACATGAGTGGCAGGTACCTCTTGGCTTTTGACGTACCTTCTCGGTACTTCTACTAGTGTAGGTTGCAGTGTACTGGACATGGACGGATCAATATCGTAGGTGGGGTGAAGCGGGGTCTATGTCTCTCCGCATGGCGGGGGAGGCCGAATCAATCAATCAGCGGAGATAGAAGCCCACCGTGGGGCTTTGTGAACGTCGAGAGGCCGGCAGGAACCGTTGTTAGAGGTATCCCATCGTTGATACAAGAACAGTGCTTTCTAACCAAGTAGGCTCGTGACGTCGGGTCATAACAGCTGTGATCGGCCAGCACATGGCACCCTATCTCACCTCTTCCACTGGCATGGGAGTCCTCGGTCATGATGACATATTCTCAGCACTAAGGGATTCACATAGGGGCCACGGGATGCGGCCTTGTGTGCGCGCGGCCGTCCATGACGGGATTTCTTTTTGGCATGTCGAGTATCCAGCAACGCGGGTCGATGGCAAATCCATGGGGTCGGCTACGTTTCGACGTGGTACCACCGTTCACGCTGCTAGCTGGCGAAACCGGACCCAGTTCTTGATGGCCCCTGCCCCTCATCCCAAACACCCCTCATGGCGTAGTCGGCACCCATCAAAAGCCGGCCCCTCGAAAGGTGCGTTCGTTGTTCATATCGTCCATTCGAGGCCTTACTAGGTGGCGGCGCATCGTCCACCAGCAAAGGTTTAATTTCCTGCCGCATCCCCCTTTCTCCTGACCAGGAGCCTAAGATAGTGAGTCGCCCCGACCAACAGGGAATGGCGTCATAGGCGAGTGGATTAGCTTAGGCGCTAAAAGCGCCGGGGGGTATTACCGTTGCACGTACGGCTAGCGGTAGTGACGATCCGGCAGCCCCCCGCGCGAGAGCCCGGGCCACCCTGCCTATTGAAACCCGAGCCACCTACTGACAAGAGTGAAAAGGGGTGAGTGGCAGAGCAGAGGCCACACCGATGATGATCTCCGTCGACCACTCCGCATTCCGGATCCTCACGGTATCTTCCTCGTCCTATGGTACTTTGTACGTGTCACGTGGGCTGTTGAATGTGTCGTGGCATCCACTTGTCATCAAATGGAGCGGACTGCGAGGAAGATCGGCCTCCACAAGACACTTCTCGGTCTCACAGAACAGTAAAACCCAACCGTACTAAGCAAAAGCAAGAAGGCTGAAGTGTGCCAAAACAGGCGCTTGGATTATAGACCAGACAACACGAGGGATTAGTAGGTCTGCAAAAATAGAAGTTCCCGCGATGTGTATCCGTTCTTCCTGGCTGGTGGTAGACGTCAGCTGCTCACGGCCGCCTCGAATTCGTCACGTGTGCCCCTTCTTCCGGGATTCCCCCCTCCTTCTTCCTCCGCCCGAAGCCGACACGCTGACGACCTCCTGTGCCTATGCGGTCGCTCATGGTATCCCCCTTGGGATCACATCGCTCCAATCCGGCTAGGGTATCGATTTCTCCGAATCTAGCGTTACGAAGGCGCACTTCAATCGGGGCGATCATAAATCCGTCTGGCTCAACGGCGTCATCTCGTCCGCCTCTCCCTCCACAGCGCCCTCGTGTCTGAACCCTCCGTCATCTCTAATCTTCCGCTCAAGGGCCTCGACCTTCTCTGACAGCGTCGCATTGAACCTATGCTTAGGCCCCAGCCCGTGTCCTCCTATCAGAGGTATGGTCACCTCGAGCTCCCGGCACCACCTCAACGCCTCCGCCGTCTTGCCCCTCTTCTCGAGGCACTCAGCAAGGTGCCACACGGCCATGATGCGGTCCGGGTGCTCTCCGTCCCTCGCGCTCGCCTTGGCGTACTTGCGCTTGTCCGTCGTCTCGCGTAGGTACTGCTCCGCGAGGCCTAGCTCCCCCTTGGCGACGAGCACCTGCGAGTACCACACTTTTCCTGCGAGCACGCCGAGGTGGTCCTCCCCGAGATTCCGCACCGCTACTTCGAGCGTCTTGCTTGAAAGACGGTCCGCCTCGTCGAGGCGCCCGCGGGCCGCAATTACGCGGCCCAGACAGGCCCGCGAGAGCAGAGTGTAGGGGTGCTCCTTGCCCAGTATCTCGGTTCGCCGCTCCACAACATGACGCATGAGGTCCTCAGCCCTCTGGTAGTGTCTCTTGTCGAGCCTAATCAGCGCCGTGGCCAGATCCTCCTTGCAGGCAAGCACATCCGCCTCAGGAGGTCCATCGTCCCCCGATGGGCTCTCCATTCCCCTGGCGGCCTCCTCGAAGTGCGCCACCGCCACTTCCCAGTTCAGGTAGTAGCGGTGCACTTTCCCAATCAGTTGCGTGCACTTAAGCGTCTTCTGGTGGGAAGCTCCGTAGGCCTTTCTCAAGCCGTCGCGCGCCGCCTCGCAGAGGTTCAGGGACTCGGTCATGCGGCCCTGCGAGAGTACGCCGGCACCGAGCTCGCTCGTGACTTCGAGTGTGAGGGGATGATTGGCGCCAAGGATCTTCTTGCGGGACTCGTATACCTCGCGCACAAGATCGGTGGCGTCGTTGTTTCGCGTGAGGAACAAGAGGGCGACAGCGAGACCCAGCTTGACGCGGTGGACAAGTTCGTGATCATGGCCCAAGATGTCGACCACATGGTCGTGTACCCGTCGTAGCAGCAGCTCGGCTTCGGTATACGCACCGCATACCAGGTAGACTTTGCTGAAGCGCGCGTGCTCGGTCGCCTGCAGCGGTCCAAATGCCGGATTCGACCCGCCGAGGGACACTGTCGACCAGAAGCGCTTGTTCCGTCGCCGCTTCTCCTGGATTCCCTTCTCAATGTCGAGGGCACACTCGCGCACGTTGTCGATGTGCGGCTTCAGCTCGCGCTGCATCGTAATCTCGTTTTCCGTGTCCTGTCCTACCAACCTCACGGCACGCGCGAGTATCGTCGTTGCGGACTGGCAGAACAGCGCTTCCTGCGCGATGGACTGCGGCCGTTCACGCACGTACTTGTGCACAATGGGGTGCATGTGGTACCGATCAGTCCCGTCTATTTCCGCGCTCCGGCCGACCTTCATGATCAGGGACCTGGACACCAAGATCCCCAGGGCCCGCCTCAAGCGGACATTGACCTCGGTCTCCAGCTCGTCGACGTCCAAGTCCTCGGGGTTTTTCAAAGCCTCGGGCAGGACGGGCGGCAGAGCGAAGCGAGCCGAGACGCCGCAGAGGACGTCCCGAACCCACGCGCGCCACGATTTCCGGGTCACGATACCCAGGCGCCGAACGAGCCTTTCCTCCTCCTGCTTTTGCTCTTCCGCCTCCGTGGCCTCACGGAGTGGGTTGACCGCGGCGTGGATGAAGGTGTCCAGGCGGATGTTCTGGAAGTGCATGTACGACATGACTTGTAGGATCTGCAGGGCGTCCTCGTAGTGTTCATTGTCCACGGCGGCGCCCTCGAGGGACTGGAACAATATCTCATAGCTGCCAAAGACGGACATGTTCTCCTCGTCCTCGGCCAGGCGCCGCTTCTCCCGCGACATGCTGCGGTCGCGTCGCCTGTTCCGCTCCCGACGGATCCGCTTGGCCTTGCCCTCGAAGTAATGGATGTAGTCGGCCAGATTGCAGAGGTTGTTGACGATGGCCTTGCCGGCCTGCACCAGCGCCAGCGGGAGGAAGTGCAGGTGCCTGCAGATGGCCATGGCGAGATCGACGGCGTCCGCCGTCCACGGCTGCGGCTCCTTAGCAGCCCGCAGGAGCAAGTCCCTCGCGTCGCCGCCCTCCATCTGCCCGAGCTCGAGATACTTCTGCCCCGCCGTCCCAAACGTGACGTGCGCAGGGTTCCGCGTTGTGATCAGCATACAGCCCCCATGGCCCGGCGGGAAGAGCTCCTCGAGCTTCACCTCGTCGTCGTCGGCATTGTCAATGATGAGAAGCCAGGGGTACGCACGGCCGGAGAGCCAGTGCTTCGCCGAGTGCTCGTTTGGCTCAACGCCCCCTATCTTTGCGATCTCGGCGTACGACTGCGTGGCGTTGGCGCGGGTGCTCGCGTCGACCCAGAAGACGCCCCAGTAGTACGTCATGTACTCCTCGGCGTACTTGAGCGCCAGCTCTGTCTTTCCGGACCCGGGGGCGCCCTGGATGACGAAGCGCCATTGCGCGCGGGAATAGGACGTGGGGAAGGCCTTTTCGATGGCCCGGAGCTGCTGACGGCGGCCCGTGTAGATGCTGTTCGCGGGCCTGGGGACGCGGAAATGCTGGTTGATGGACGGCAGTGGCAGGGTCTGGGTCATTGACTCTGCCCTTTGCAGCGCCTCGTGCATGTACGAAGGGTCATCGTCATATCCACGGTCAACCCTACGAGCAGCGTTAGTAGGGAGCTCTGCGGTCTCACGGTCGTCAACGCTTGGAAAAGGTGCCCCCCAACCCCCCTTCCCGAAACCGGGGGGAGGTTCATTCTGAGACTTCCTCGACTGGTTGTGGTAAGAAGCACGTACGTGCCTCTGCAAGCCCGTTGCGAACCACGAAGAGATGCATGTTTCAGGCAGAACGGTCAGATCGAAGGGGGGTCTCCGTACCGGTCACCGCTGTCAAACTCGAATTTCAAGCTCGAAATCAATGAATGTATCGTCGCGGCGGCCTCGCGAGCAGCAGACGATAGGCCACCGCCGTAGTCGACTTCGCTCCTATAGTACGCGAGACTGACCGCGGTCCGCAGTACCTTCAGCGTATCCGTCTGGTCCTTGAGCAGCTTTGCGGTGCGGTCATACCACACCAGGTCCTGCAGAGGTAGCCTGAGCCTTTTGTCAAACTCGGACGGTTCGGGATATGGCTCGACGATCCGCCTCAGCCGGTCCTGCAGAGGACTGATCGCGTCGGCATAGCACCTCTCGCTAACGATGCCGATGCTCTCCCAGAGCCGGTGTAAGTGAAACTCGTCCGCGGCCGACAGGGACAAGGAGCGCCTCGGGTCCCGCCGCTTCCCGAGTGCTTCCTCTTCTAGGTCGTGGCACACATCCTCGAAGAGCTTGGCCTGGGTGTGTAGCCTGAAGACTTGGCTCTGCGGGCGCGCGACCCGCATCAGTAGAAGGAGGGATTTCAGGACGTTGCAGGCGGCGTGATATAAAGCCTCGGTGCCGGGGCTCAGCTTCGGGTGCGGGTCCACCACGGACGATCGCGTCGATACGGTTAGTGAATCGGCGTCAGACATGATTCTGCGAGCTGGGACGAAAAGGAGAAGGTAGGGAGGGGCGTATGGCGGGTAGGGTCGGCGCCGCCGGCTTAGCCAGGCCCCGTCTCGAGGAGGGCAGGCCTCACTCACTGTCAGCCGCTCGACAAGTGGTATGGGGGGCGGTCAAGAACGAAGATGCAGATCGCGATGTCACCTCTAGAGAATGTTTTGTGGCCTGGAAAGGATAGCAGACGAGTCGGGATTGCCCCCTAAGATGATGGGAGACAGGGAAGGGAGGAAGGCCAGGATCAAGTACGAACGCGGGGACAGCCCATCATCGACAGCACCGAGACTACAGTTCCCGGTGCAGCGGGGCGGCACGGACGCCGTGGGGGGTCACCGTCCACTTGAAAACGGTGGCAGTGGCGGTGGAAAGGAGGGCTGGCAGCCGCCCGGGATCCGAGGGTGTATCTCCTGGGGACACGAGTTGTGTGTGTGTGTGTGTGTGTGTGTGAGGGTAACCGCGCTGGATACGCTCGAAGATGCATGTGGGTGGACAAAGAACGGCAGGACGCCTTTCCCAGGTAGGGGCGTGTGATGGTATGTACTTGGCAGGACCAAGCGCGGAAAAGAAGCATGTCTGAAGACATGGCCAGCCTCTTGGAGACCGAGAGGCAGGGAGCGAGTTTCCCAGAAACCGGGCAACACCACTCTCGGATCTGGGAAGAGACTATTGCCCGGCTGCAGCATGTGGCGCCAAACGCGCTCACTCGAAGGGTGATCTTGGCCTCTGATGCCGCTTCCGCTCGCATCCTCAACGTGCTTTCTATTCTTCTCTCTCTCGAACCTCACTGTGCTCTTTCCCACCTACATTCGCAAAGGGTTTCGTCTCTGGGCTCTTCTTTTCTTTAGCTACGCTTGAGAAGCGCTCCTGCTTGAGATCCGTCCCTCCCTGCGGCACCGCCCGCCGGGACGACCCAGGCTGTGGACGGACTCCGGCGCCAATCATTTCCCCTTCCGCTTACAAGGTGTGCTCAGCTCGGAGCAGGGTCCCAGAGCGTTGGACTCGATTGGCTGGGCTCTCGGGGTGGGAAGGGGGCGTGTGCATAGTAATATGCCATGCCGCGAGCCGACCGACTGTCGACGTGCATTCGCTTTCGTTCTCGAGAGATTTCTATCCAGATGCTTGTTTCTTCCTTTTCGCCTTTTTTTTTTTTTTTTTTTTTTCTATTTTTCCAATTCCGTTTTCGGCCGGTTCTCGTCTCTCCTCAACAGGACAGCCCACTGCCTTGCTCTCTCCCCCCTCTCAAAGGATCCAATATCCGATCCGTCGACATTGGTCCGACCTGTTCTTCGCCGAGTGGGTCAGATGGAGTCGCCGTCCCCACAGGCGCTGCTAGCGGCCGTTGTGCCTGAGGCGGCCCCGCTAACCCCGCGGACGCTAGTCGCGGCGACGTTACTCGCGTACTGCGCCTTCTGGTACTGGGCCAGCAGGAGGAAGAAGCAGGTACGGCGAAACGCGCAGGCGGACTTGCTGGAAGAACATGTCGCGGCTCGCTGACGCAGCCTCCAGGACGAAGCCGCCTTCGCCGCCCGGCATGGCTGCCAGCCATGCCTGGCCAGGCTGGCCTACAAGTGGCCTCTCGGCCTTGATCTCCTCAAGCGGCAGTACGACGCCCTGCCGAGCCGCCGCCTGCTAGAGTACCAGACGCAGTATCTGAGCGCGGCGCCTACTATCCGCGTCGACATCATCGGCGAGGGCTACATCCTGACCGACCCCGTCAACGTCGAGGCGGTCCTCAACAGCCGCTTCGACGACTTCGAGCTGGGTTGCCGCCGCGCGGGCCTCTTCCCCCTCTTGGGCGAGGGCATCTTCACGCAGGACGGCCGCGCCTGGCGCCACTCCCGCGAGCTTCTCCGCCGGCAGTTCGCGCGGGTCCGCGAGGGTGGGCTGTCCCCCCTCACGCCGCATGTCGACGCGCTGCTCGAGGCCGTTGCGCGCGAGGCAGACGGCAGCGCAGACGGCGTCGTGGACCTGCAGCCGCACTTCTTCGAGTATACCCTCGGCACCACGACGGACCTCCTCTTCGGCGAGCCACACAGCAGCCTCCCCCTCGCCGACCGCGTCGCGCTGCGCGACAACTTTGACTACGCCAGCATGGTATCGGCGATCCGGCTGCGCCTCGCAGACCTGGCGTGGGCTTACACGCCGCGGCGCTTCCGCGACGCCTGCAAGGGCGTGAGGGACTGGGCGTCGTTCTTCGCGGACAAGGCGATTGATTACGTGGAAGAGCACGGCGAGGAGGCGGCGGAGGAGAGGTACCCATTCATACTGGACCTGTGGCGGGACATGCGAAGCCGGGACATGGTTCGCGATCAGCTCTTGCACGTGCTCATCGCCGGGAGGGACACGACGGCCTGCCTGATGAGCTGGATGTTGTAAGTCGAGATGGAGAGAGAACAGCGGGTGGGCGCTGACAGCCGAGATGCTAGCTTCCACCTCGTCCGCAACCCGGAGCTGATCGACAGACTGAAGTCCGAGATTGCCGACGCCATCCCGCCGAGCAGCGAGGATATCACGCGCAAGCACATCCAGAAGCTTCCTTTCCTGCGCTGCTGCATCAACGAGAGTAAGCTCCACCGAGCCTGCATCTAGTCTTCTCGGCGCCCCCCAACTTCTCGCCTCTCTCTCTCTCTCTCTCTCTCTCTTCTGTTCCGTCCCTTTCGCGTCGGCTAACATGGAAGAAGCCCTCCGCCTATACCCCCAACTCCCCGTCAACGTTCGCTTCGCCGCCCGCACCACCCTCCTCCCCCGCGGAGGCGGGCCCGACGGAAAGTCGCCCGTGCTCCTCCGAAAGGGGACCGGCGTCGGCTGGTCAACCTACCACATGCACCGCCTCGAGTCGGTCTACGGGCCCGACGCGCGCGTTTTCCGGCCGGATAGGTGGGAGGATGGCGAGCTGATCCGCAATGCCGGGCTGGGAGCTGGATTCTTGGATTTCCACGGCGGCCCGCGGCTCTGTCTGGGTAGTAAGTTGGCCTTTTACATCGGCCCGAACCCCCCCCCCCGGCTTCCCCTCCAAGTGCGTCGGATGGACTCTAACAAGCTCTGAAACAGAAGACTACGCCATTATGGAAGCGAGTTATGCGGCTGTACGCATCCTGCAGACATACCCCAACATCCGGCTACCGCCGGGCGTGCCCAACGAGCCTGTCGGGGCCGAGAGACAGAACTTGACCATCGTGCTGTCTAGTGCCGACGGCGCCAGAGTGTTGCTAAAGTAGGGCGGTCCTGATCATCACAAAGAGAAGAAGTTCTCGGCGCATGGTGCTTGTTAGGGCGCATCAGGGAGAGCACGCTGTCACATTACAGGTGGCGCATCGACGTGACAAGTATCAGTATCCAAATGAGAGTGTGACACGGCGTTTGTAAAACCATTCTTTTTTTTGCCCCCCTCGTTGACATGTAATGGCGCTTTGGGTTCCATCTATATCCTCTTTTTGGCTGTCACAGGCAGCTCTATCTTGCCAGCATTGCCTAGACGCGTTAGCCGTGGACGCCAAGTGCAAGATGGTCCTTTGTGTGTGTCGCTGTTGGTTCCCGCGCCAGCTTCCCACGCCGAGCGGGAGCTATGCTGCCCCTGGTCCGCCCCCCGCTGCATGTGGGGGATGGTCCAGGTGTGTATTCGTCGCATCCCGCTTCCCATTCCGTCAGCCGCCGCATACCCGGTCTGGACGAGGACCTGATTCGTAGGTTCCCGGCATCTCATCCTTTTCCTCCGCCAAGCTCAGAGCCTGACGGGACGGGACCCTAGGTCCACCCCACCCCCTGCTTGTCCACCGCTTCAACGGTCCTCTAGATGTGCCCCATCCGCTACTTAATCGGCTGGAAGACGGGAATAGCTCTCATCTAGCTCGCTCTCTCTAGACAGCGGCAGCGGCAGCAACAGTAAACGCCCTCGCCTCATTGTATCTCCAGCCTTTCGTTTCCTTCAAAGAGTCTACCCTGACATATACCTCCCAACGGCCGGACTGAGGCCCGCGGTCTCTTGCCAATGGCGCCAGCGGATCCCGACAACAAACCGGCCGACATCATCACATATGTCGGCGTGCCCCTCACAGTTCTCGGCCTAGTCCCGATCATATACAACTTCCTCTCGACGCTACTAACGCTGTTCAAGATCAAGCGAAAGCTTCGACTCAACAACGTGGAGTTTAAGACGACGCGGAGCGACATCGTTAACAGGGTCATCGAGGTGGAGTTCCCGAGATACGCCGTCACGCCCAAGAGCCGCCTTGCGCCGGTGTCCACGCAGTTGTCCGCACAGCGGAGTAAGCTAGATGGCGGGAGCTGGACAACCTTCGAGTGGGAGAAGCGAGAGGTCGGCATCAAGATCCAGCGGATCCAGTACCCGAGCCAACTTCGGCAACCCCAGGTGGACGTGGACTTTGGCGAACTAGTCTCGTACCTCCACAGCTTAGGCGCCATCCCGGACAGGAAAGGCTGGAAGAGGCTGCGGTCGAGCGGCCTGTGGACGCCCAAGGGGCTCTCTTTGATGAACTCGCCCGATGGAAGCCAGAAGGCCCTCGTCGTTGCTTCCCTCGACGACTCTGACGGAAACCTCTCGCTTTCCGCAACGGTAGACTGGTCGCCGGCCTGGGTTCCCGAGAGATCTTCGTTCCAGCCGCCCGACGTTGTCAGGTTGCCTTCTCCTACCGCCAAAGGACCAGTGGTCACAGCCGGAAGCGCAATCGAAGCCCCCGGATGCTCCAAGAAGACAGCAGGTTCCAGTAGCTCCAAGGATCTTCGGGAGCAAAGTGGCGACTCACCGGAGAAGTCCCTCGGCGCATCCAAGAGGAATGCAAACGACTCCTCGGACGGATCCGTCGTCTGCCATTTGAGTTCCTGCGGGCTGTCCGAAGCACATGTGCTGACATCTAGTCCTCTAGCACCAGCTGCCACTCACGACGTCCAGAACATCGAGCACCTACGCGTTAGAGATGGGAGCACCGAGGGTGTCTGGTTCGCCAGCGCTGCTACCGCCTATAGGGCAACGACCAAGACGATTCTGTGGAGTTACACCATCCCAAGCGATATCCTGAGCTTTGCGAGGAATGCAACGGTGCCGTGCGGTGTCCTCGTGTTGCTCGGCATTGCCAGTAACTCGGAGACTCCGGAGTGGGCAACGAGACGCAGCGCTCATGACGACGAGGGGGGGCTGTACCTTGATAGGCTTGCAGAGAAGCGCCTGGCTGCACAGGCCGAGGCAAGGATGTCGCCCGAGCAGCGACGTGCTACGTCTAGTGAGAGGAAGCGGACGGAGCAGAGGCAGAGGTTACGAGACCGTGAGTTCTACTTTTGGCCCAACTCACTGTTCGTGGTGAGGTCAATTCAATAACGAGGCCCTCAAGTGCACGACCAGGTACGACTCGAAGACCAGTCTCGCGCAACCCGCACCAATGAAGCCCTCCAGAGTCCTAGATGGGACGCAGCCCGCGTCGCGGAGCACAGCCTACGTTGGCTAAAGAGTCACAACCACCTCGGCGGCTCGACTTCGGTCGAGGGCACCGCCGGCCCCATCCTCCGCCGCATGGTCCTGGACGCGGAGTTCTCCTCGTCGATATGCGGGGTGCTGGATGCTTGGAAGGCATGGGTTGACAACGAGGGAATGAGGGGATCGGACCTGGCTGCACTGCAGGAGGCGCCGGAGATGTTTGCGCAGGCGAGTCTCTTGGTGGCGCTTGTAAAGGTTGCGGCGACGGGGAGCCAGCAGGTGCTGGCGGACTTGCAGGCGTGCGTGAGGACGTGGAAGACGGTGAGGTTCGGTTAACCCAGTATCGGGTAATACTACGCTTGAAGTGACCTTTATCAAAAGGGGAATAGCTCCACGACGGTCCATTGAATAGGATACCGGCATGTCTAAACTTGGGCGGCGAAGAGACGAGGGTAAAGGGAGCCGAGAGGGTATACGTGTAGCATAGGTGGGTAGCAGCTCCATATGCGCTCATTGGATCACTGCCTACTACATTTTGCGGAGGGATTGCAACGGATCATCAACTGGGCTCTACAGAAAGTTGTAGGACTTGCCTCTGTTTCTTCTTTCCCGAGTGAAGTTCATCCTCGGGTCAGCTTCCGGTTCCCTCCTGCATCCCATTCTCCGCAAAAAGGTAAAAAGCATCAAAAGAGAAACATACAACACCAGGGATTCGCTGGTCGTCACCGACCCAACTACTAGTCTGGCGCTCCGCGGTTTATGTTTAGGGGAGCGGACGGGACCCTCAGTATTCCGCGGGCTATGGTCGTATGTGCTAGGAGAAGACGGAAGTGTGGCCTAAGTACTGGGCTCTCAATCTGCGGTCCAGTGATGCCTCCGATAAAGGCGATTGCGTCCGTATGTAAACGGCACCCGCAATGGCCCTCCCCGAATCCCCTCTTTCGGACCTGTCGAAAAGTGAATATTACTAGCTCGTCAAGGGGAGATACATGGCAGTCCGGCCCACTATAGGGCATATCCGTCCTAGCGTGATCTTTATTTGTCACTAGGCCTACTAAGTCCTATCTGCGCTGCCGTGTTCTCACTTGTTGGTTCGTTGTCCGCCGCATAGGCCGTGGACGGGCTAGGGAGTAACGTAGCTTGCCGCCAACGCGGTCGGCAACGAGATGAAACCGACTGCCTTTCCTAGTCGGATTGTGGATGGTACCTGATACTGCGAAAAAGTTTACTTACTATCAGCCCTTCTGCAGCATGAGCGCTCTGTCTCTTGCTCAAGACCAAACGTAAATAGCAAGCCAACCCCGACCAACATTTGGGCTGTGCATTCCCGCGTGCTAGTGTCGTGAGACAATGGAGAAATGCTTGATGTGAAAGGATGTTGCTTTTATGTACAATGGCTGGAGGAGATATCATTCATCCAGTCCTTCAAGACAAGGCAATCACCATACAAGATGTATAGCCTCCACGCAATGAGACTTTCTCCATCGTGACTTTTCCGGCACTCCATGCGTTGTCATTATTCCGCAGGTATTAAGCAGTCCATTACGGACTATCGCTTCGTTTCAGGACCATGATGAATAGTCTGTCGGCACTTAAACTACATCTACTCGTTATCACCCCCCCCCGGGGGGGGGGGGGGGCCGGGGCGGCGGCGGG
>JAMFQS010000030.1:0-156288 GCA_025503055.1 Sordariomycetes sp. B11D1 | reverse complement strand
ACAACACATACCCGTTAAAAACCCCCCCCCCCCCCCCCCCCCCCCCCCAAAAAAAAAAAAAAAAAAACCCACCCACCCACCCCAAAACCCCCCAGGCCAGAAAAAAAAGCCTATAGTTGGCCCCACAACCAACTTTGGCCATGGCCTATAAACTGACGGTCCGCCGTCTGTATACTCTCGTCAGTCATGCCGCTAAGCTCTGCGAGGCCTCCGTTTCCTGGAAATCCCATAGCTTTGTCGGTGTTAGTAGAGTTCTGACCACAAGTTGGCATACAGGGGGATCCAAACCTTGCTCAACGTCGGACATCGCCTGGGTCATGAGGAGGTCTTCGTGGAAGCCGGAGATGTCCGTGTCAACCGGGTCTCCGAACAACCCAGCCTCGTTATCAGAAGGCTGCGTAGTGAGGTCGAAAGAACTCGTTGGAATAGGTGGGCCAGTGACCTGGGGAGGACCATCCTCAGTGGGATGCATGCTACATCCTTCCGACACTCCTTCATTAGAAGTCAACCCGTCAACCCGGGGATCTGCGCGTGTCGGGCTCGGGTCGTTCTTGCCAGTCCCAAAAGCCATCATTGTATCCGTCTCTTCTTCATAACGAGAAACGATAGCTTCCGGAGAATCTCGAGGCCTTGAGAAGCGACGAGCGACTCCTGCTTCAGGGACGCCTGCATCTCCATCAACCGACGCACCCCGAGCTTCGACTCTAATGACCCCGGGCTCAACGGGCTCAGACTCGCCATGATGCATAGTGTCACGCCAGCAGTGAGGATGTGTAGGGCAATAAAGTTCAGCGCATACGTTGTCGACGCCTCCTTGAAGATGGGCGTGTTCCCGGCACAGGAGATCTGAAGCGCCGCATCGCGGCAAACGTCTACAGACGCGGGACTAGGGACCCGGCGAGAAGCCCCAGCGCCGCTGGACGATGCGGACGAGAAGAAGACCTTGTAAGATAGGAGCGGCCGGTGGACTAGGATCCTCGCGTTCTCGAAGGCGAGTTTTAGTGCGAGGGCCTGCAGTTGGAAGATTTGCTCGTCGAAGCTCGAGCCCGGAGAGCCTTTACCTTGCTTCTTGTCGCCGGCGTTTACATGCTCGTCCCGCTCATTGCAGCGAGGCACTGTAAACCTCCTAACCCTCAGCTTCGCAGGTAGCTGCGAGTACCACCGGGAAAGCTGCGCGTCTAGTGACGCAACCTTCTTGACCATGGCCTGGACTCGTGTCGACGCGTCATTTGCCGCTGGTCGCCCGTTGGCCTTTCTGTCAAGATCCTGACGGGAGCCATAGAGGTCTCGTAGGGCGGAGTTGACCATCTTCGACAGCTCTGACATGGAGCACTTGTAAACTAGGAGAGTCGGCTGTTCAGACGACGAGGATTGCTCATCGGCAGAAATGGACCAGGGATCAGACGGATCCAGAGGCGCGGTGTCACAGTCGGCATCCGCGATGCTGAGCGGGAAGCCATAGATCATGGAGCAAAAGGTCTCGACTTCGTGCACAGCCCACCAGCAGCGCTTCCTAGCTTCGATACTACGCCGAGACTGAGTGGTCCGGGGGGTATGGGTTTGATGAGTATCGAGTACAGGACGCCGGTGGAGCTCGAGCGCCTGTGCGAGTCGTAGGGCGCAACCGCAGAGAGGCCAGGCCAGCTCAGGCTCACCATGGTAGAGGTAGTAGCTCCCGAGAAGGACGCATATCTGGACGGCCTCTAGCGAGCCTAGGGCTAGGATGTCGAGAAGTCGCAGCCTCAGTGTAGCTAAGATGCGCTCCCTTTGACTTTCGTGGTCGATCCCACAGTCTGTAAGGCGGGCTTTGTGGCTCGGGCTTACGTACCGGAGGCTTACAGCGCAGGTAACCAGGAGCACGCCGATGTACCCTATGGCCGTGTCGCCCTGTTGCCCTGCTGTCGGGCTTGCAGGGCGGCCGCCGGCGTAAAGTTTGTCGAGGGAAGATTTGAATTCACGCTGATGAAATAGCAGCGTGAACCAGTGGATTTTGTCAAAGTAGTTGTCGACAAGAATGGCTACGGCCTCGCGAGTCGGAAGCAGAGACGTAAGCTCCACCACCATAGAGCGGGGAGCTCTGCCCTGACCACTAAAGCTGCCGATCAGAGTGGGCTGCCGGAGCGGCTGCTGCGGATCGGCGTCGAGGCGCGAGCCACTAAGGTGCTGCTTGTAGCCTAGGGCTGACGTCTCCGACGTTTCCGGGGACGCAGTATCGTGGTGGTGGAAAGCCTGTCACCAGAAGCTGTCAGTACTCCTATCCGATAATGGAGAGGTGTTGGTTTCTGACCTCTTCGACTAGCATCATGGTGGCGCTGGAATTCCGCCACGGTTCCTTGCCCGCGGCATTGACCCGGTCACCTCCGGCCGGTCCCGGCCCGGACGCCGTAGGGGGCCCGGCGTTTTCTCCGGTGAGAGACGGACGGCCAGGACCCACAGAGTGCTCCGTCGGGGAGGATATCCGGATTCTCTTAGGGCTTCGGTCTCCACCAACCGAGCTACTTGTTCTCTGGGGTAGCGCTAAGCTCTGGTTGCGCCATGGCCGAGGTTGGCTCTTGACGCACTCGGCTCCGCTACGAGTGCACATGGTACAGGGCCGCTCGACGTCGCACTTTGACGCATTGTGGCGTTAGCTGTACACGGTTAGATCCAGCGAGTAGGACGGGTATAACCTGCCTTGAGCTTTTGCTTCCGACATCGGGCGCACGCGGTTATCTTTCTAGGAGGCATAATCTCGGTCCTTGCGTGTGTGGGACCCACGCCATCGTGAACGGAACAAGTGCACGGCGGAGGACTAAGTCTTACGCTGCGAAGGGAGAATCTCCTGGCAATGGTTCCCTCTGGCGGCGATAGCTGCAAGTGTCTTCTAAGGATTTCCTTCCGCCGCTCCGGCGGGGAGTATACCGATCTCCGGTGGGAAAAATTTCCTGTTTGGGCATAGTGTTAGACGCCTTTTGAGTTCGGTTGGTTCAAGACAACAGGGCGCAATTGCTGTATATAAGTGACCGACCTGCCACGACAAGTCCAACCAACATCCCCATCGCCATACGCATTTTTCGAAATAAAGCACGACATAACCATACTCAAACCAACACTACAAGTTCAAAGAATACAAACCCCACCCAAAATGGCCGCCGAAACAAACACCGTCACCGTGACCCTCAGGCAGATCGCCAAGATGATCGACCACTCCCTCCTCCATCCCACCATGACGGACGCCGACATCCTTGAAGGCCTCCGAATCAGCAAGAAGTACTCCGTCGCCACTGCCTGCGTCAAGCCGTACCTCATCCCGCTCGCCAAGAAGGAGCTGGAGGGATCGGACGTTCTTGTTTGCCCCGTTATCGGGTTCCCCCACGGCAACGGCACCACCGAGGTCAAGGTCTTCGAGGCCGACGCCGCGGCCGCGGCGGGGGGCAAGGAGATTGACATGGTCATCAACATCGGCAAGGCGCTTGGGGGCGACTGGAAGTACGTCGCCGACGAGGTCCGTCAGATCAACGAGGCAGTCACGAAGCATGGCGCCATCCTCAAGGTCATCTTCGAGAACGACTACCTCGAGGAGAAGCACATTATCCGCCTCTGCGAGATCTGCTCGGACATTGGCGTCGCCTTTGTCAAGACCTCTACCGGCTATGGTTTCGTCAAGGGGCCCGACGGCAGGTACGGGTATAAGGGGGCGACGGTGCCGCATCTAAAGCTCATGAGGGAGCACTCGAAGCCCGAAGTGCAGGTCAAGGCGGCCGGGGGTGTTCGGACCCTGGATGATCTGCTTCATGTAATGTCGCTGGGGGTTACGCGGATTGGAGCCACGGCCACGGTTGCTATCATGGCGGAGGCTGTCGAGAGGGGGATCTCGGACCAGCCTACGACGGTCAAGTTCAAGCCCATTACTAGCTCGTCGGGTGCTTATTAGATGGGATTCCTCACCGGACCCTATCCCAGGGTTTGAGGACTTCGGAGTTACGATATAATGAATACAGAGTACAATATTTTTTTTTGTTGTTGCCAATCATCTTCGAGGTGGCCCAGGAGTCGTGACGGCTCGGCGTCCTTGTCAAGATCAGACCACGCTCACGGCCTACACATACATCCCATACGCCCATTCTTCCCAAGTCTTCAACATGTTACAGCGTAACTTTCGTGTACATGATATACGATAGGTATCAGATGGACGATAGCAGCAGGATATATAACTCGCCTCTACCTACCGTCCTCTGCAAGCAGTCCCGAGTTAGACCGATAGCTCCATAAGATCCATCCGCTCTCAGCACGTCCCTGGTATTAGCAAACCACTAAGACCGAATAATCATCCGTAAACTCCATCCGACGCCAACACCTAACCTCCCTTTCCTTCATTTACCCCCTCGGCTACTTCTTAATACCCCTGGCACTGACCTCGCCCTTCTCCCCAATGTTCAGCAGAACTCTGCACTCCGGGCAGTACCACTTTGTCGTACGGGGCGGTATATCCGTGAGCCCAACGCACTCGAGGTGGAACCACTCCGCCTTGCAGTTCTGTAAAACGTTAGCCAAGCCATACACCGCAGCAGCAGCAGGAGCACCTGAAGCAAAAACAAAAACTCGACGGGGCCACTCACATCCGCATTATCGCACTCGATCATCGTCCCAAAACTCACCCGATTACAAAGACAATACCTCGCCTCGTCCGCCGAGATGATGTTCCCTTCGTCGTCCACCTCCTCCATCTCAACTTGCCCCTTGTCCTTCCTCTGCGCCCGCGCCTTCTTCCGCGGCGCCGCCTTACGCCTCCCCACTGCGCTGTTAGCGCCGGTGCCGCTCGCGTTCACGATGCCCGGCGCGGGCCTCTTTCGCCGCGTCTTGGGTGGCTGTCGCTGCGCCCCCGCCTGCTGCGGCTGTTCCGGGGCCGGGGTGTTCCGCGCCGTGCTGGAGCGCCGGGGCCGGTCGGCCGCGAGAGATAGGCCGGGCTCTTGGCTTGCCGCCTTTCCTCGCGACGTGGGCCTCCGTCCGGTCGAGGGTTCAGATGTCGCAGGGGTGTGGTCGCGCGACGTGGCGGGTTTTGCGGGCGCGGTTGCTGGCCGGGCGGGTGACGGTTCTCGTTGCGGCTCGAGAGGCTGGGGTGCAGCTAAGGGCCGTTGCTGCTCGTCTGATTGAGGCTGGGTCTGTTGTTGCTGCTTCTTCGCCGCCCCCTGCCGGGTTTCCCGCCTCGGCTGTTCCCTGGTAGACGGTGTGGTGGCCGTATTGGTATCACGCCTTTTCCCTTCGGCTGTCGATGGGCCCTGAAGCAAGTCGGCGGGAGGCTTTGTGGGCACCGCGCTCGCCGTGGCAGTGGGCGTAGCAGCATCGGCAGCCGGTTTCCCGGACGCCCCCGGGACGGGCGTCTCCGTCGTCGGGACCGGCGAGGACGTCGCCGCTTGCGTCGGCGTCTCCGCGGTAGTGCCTCGCGGAAGGGGAATGGGGACCGGCGTGGTAGACTGAGGAATGGGCGGAGGGAGGATTGGGGTGACGCTGCGCGTCTGGGTGTTTATATGAGGCGTGAGCTGAGGCGGCGGCACCGGAGTCTCCGTCTTCAGCCTCTTTGTCGCTCTGGTCCCCTGTGTCTCCGCGGCGGCCGATTCTACCGGCCCGCCAGCATCCGCCTCGGCGGCATCCCGCTTTCTCTTGCTGCTGGTCCGGGCCTTGGCACCATTGCTACTTCCGCTTCCGCCTTCATTGCCATTTCCATTACCACTGCCACTGCCCCGGCCGCTCCCCGCCGTCACAGGTGCCTCGGGGTTCGGCGTCCCGAGCGTCGGCACGAAGAGACGCTTGGCAGCCTCTGCCCACATCCGATTCCCCTGCTCTGCCTCTTCAACGGCCTGCTTCGCCATCGCCTCGCGTTTCAACTTCTTGGCCTCATTCAGCTTCATCCCTTTGTTGCTCAGGGAAATGTCATCCTCCAAAGTATCAACACTGATGGCGCCCTCCGGAAGCGCCTTAGTACCCGGCTCGCCTTCGACGATGACAGGCGCCGGGAGCTCCGAGTTGAACGGCTGCCCCTCTTCCTCCGCCTTTTTCTTTGCCGCGCGGTACGCCTCGGGGCCCCGGCCAAGCGCCTTCAGCTCCCTGGCGATCATTGTGTCGCTCGGGGTCCAGACTGCGTTCTTTTTCATCTTTTTCCTAAGTTTTGCGAGCTCGTACGCAGTCAACTGGAGCCACGGCGCGTCAGCACTCCCGGGGACGGCGTTCTCGGGGGGCGGTTGCAGCACGACGGGCGTGCCCGAGCCGGCGACGGTGACCGGCTTCGGAGGACGTCCCGGTCCCTGGCCCGGCGTCTTTGGCGGCTTCGGAGCCCTGTGCGTCTTGTTTACCAGCTTTATGCGCGACGAGGGGGCTGGTGTCATTTGTCGGGTGGGGGAGTCAGGTTCGGGAGACGAGGACTCGTCGCTGGAGGTGTAGGCGTCAAAATTGAGCTCGTGCGGCGCGAGGACCTCGCCCGGGATAATGATCCTGGGAACCCTCTTCCGGCGGACCTTCTTCTCATCCTCTCCAGCCTGTGCAGGTGGCTTTGGCGTGCGAGCGAGCTGCGGGGACTTGGCCGTCGCTGCGGGGCTCTTCTGCTCCTCCATCGCGGCGGGCAGGTTCTCCAGCGTAGTCTGTAGCTTGGCGAGTATACCCTGCGCGCGATTGTAATGTCGGCTTATGTTGTCCGTCATCCTCATAGCCTCGGCGTAGGTGTACTTTCGCGACGCGACGCCACGACGCAGATGCTCCGATATCTCTGCGCGCAGCGCCGCCGGCTGCGGGCGCGCCTCTACAGACAGGCCCGGGAGCTGGCTCCATGTCTTCGTGAGCTCGTCAACCTTGGAAGAGTGGTCGGCATAGGTCTGGTCGAGCCTTCCGATGAGGGTAAGCGAGCGCACGATGTCGGAGGGGAGGTATTCGGTGAAGTCGAGGAAGTCGGTAACGGTCGCTTGTGCATCGGGGTCGGCGCGCATCTCCATCTCATCGATGGTGGCGTTCAGTTCGTCGAGGGAGCTGCCCGTGGGCGGGTTAGGAGCCGCGGTGGTCTTTGGCGATACGGGCTCGTCCGCCGTAGGGGCTGGCGCAGCGTCGGTGGCCATGTTTGCGGGTCGCGACGCGTCTGCGCAACGTCGGGAGGGAGCTAGACCATGCTTTTCCTGGAGCGTTTTGCAGAAACAGTTCCTCGCGAACTACTTTCTATTCCGAGCGCGATGCAGTCCGACTGGAATGGGAGATTCTGACGCGTCGGGCACCCTAAAGGCCTTGTAGCCCACTTGCCGCAAATGCGCTGATGGACGATGCGAAACGCTGGGGCAGCTGTGCTCGTGCCTCGGAGATGAGGCGACAAGGGGCTGCGGGACGCCACGCGCAAGGGCCCCTGTTGACCCCGCGTACCCCTACATGCAGCTGCTATCAGCTGCCAGAGCTGCCACGTTGAATGGCTCCTCCCTCGAGACGTTAGAAGGATGACTTACACACAGAATCGACCGCCGAAGAAGCAACTTATTTCTCTATTTTTGTTTGCGATGCTTTCCACCCTCCAAGAATAGAATCAACCAGCTTGTCCTCGCCAAGAAGACTGGCAGCGTCAACCACCAATCCCACCGAGCTCCCCCACGCTCCACACAGTCCCCATCCCGTCACTGCGGACAAACACATGGCCGACCCGTCAGCCGCCTCACCAACCCCACCAGCTGGACGCCTAACGCCCCGCCCCCCCGCGTTCCATACCCCTGTCCCACAGGCAGGCTGGCCCGCCGTGACATCTTCAACTCCGTCTGATGCTGCGGTATGTTGGCAGCTTCCCCCTCAAGCAGCCGAATGAGAAACAGAGGGGATTGCTCGGTGGTCCTTGTTCCTTTCATCTGGGTTCGAGAGGCCTTGCATGCCTATTACAGTCTCAATCCGACTTTCACCGACTGACATTCTCCAAAGCCGCAATGAGACTCAAGGCTTGACGCTTCTCTCCAAAGACGCCCGTGAGGGCTAACCTGTATTATATATGTCGTTTCCGTTATAACCATTCTCGATGAACCGACGAAACGGAACGCGGAACTAACAAGCCCGTCTGCTGACCCGGGCTAGCCACGTCCTCTGAGCAGAACAATCCCGATCCGTCCATACGACACTAGAAGAAACCCCCATCAAAACCCTTCTCAGACGCCACAGGAAATCCAAAGGTCCATAGGTCCGTGACGCATCAGAACATGCAAGCCCTCATCTCCTTTCCATCCAAGCATATCAGACCACGCTGAACCAACAAGCCATCCCACCATCAGAACTGCTTTCGAAACAAGGAATTCACCAATCACGGCTGGTGCTTCGGACAATCTTAGAGCCCCATATCTGCTCCGTTCCCTCCACAGCATATCCCGAGTCCTCTCCGATGAGCGTGAGGGATCCGTAGAGCGTGAGGTTCCTGCACCGCCTGCGATCTCCGTTAGCATCGTCTCCTGGGTTCGTGTAAGAGCTAACACCTTACAAATAACCGTCGACTGTGAGGTCGCCGTAGATCTCGAGACCCGCCCCGTCAAGGGTCCCTCTGATCTTGAGCTTGCCGTAGCCCTTCATCTTGTCGCTAATGAGATAGGAATCAGTAAAAAACATGCGTGCTCCAACTCATGTGGGTATGACTTACTGCGCAACGAGGTACCCCTCGACGACGATGTCCCCCGCCGCCTTGATCTTTCCACTGTGGACTCAGAAGTCAGCAATTCGAGAAAGGCCAAAATCCCAAGTCCCCTTACTTACCCGCAGTTGACATTCCCCCTGATCTCAATCGCCCCATACGCCTCGATCTTATCCTCGACAGTAAAGTCGCCGTGGAGCGCTATGCTCCTCCCGGACTTGACCGATCCAGAAACGTCCAGCGGCCCTTGGAGCGAGACTGAGTCTTCGCTCCTCACGGACCTCGTCTTGCGGACTGAGCGGTTCCCCGTGGAACCATGGAACCCGGAAGAGCTGCCCGCTTGGTAGGACATGAGACGGCGGTGGCTAGAGGCTATTGCCTGTGGAGAGTCTCTGGGTTGTCAATTGCTTGTTCGCCTATCCGAAGGGAGTGTTGGTTTCTTCGAGCGTTCTTCAATAAGGGCTGACTGCTTGTATATGTGACTTGAACAAAGGTTGAAAGCTGGAGGTGCTTGTCTACACTCATATCAAAGACACGGGCGAGAGAACCGGCTTCTTTATATCAGAGCTCGTCCCGGCGTCAAGGCGTCTCGCGAAAAGGCGAGGCCCCGCCATAAACCAGGGCTCAAAGCATCTGCCTAGAGCCACGAGCGCGAGCAAGAAGAGATCGAGAGCCAAGAATAGTGACAGGGCCAGACCAGGACTCGTCCGGACACATCTTTCGACGTCCCAGCTCTCGACACCCCACCCTCCCCCGCACATGCCGAAGCAGCCATCACAGACCCTGGCCTCAAACGCCCTCAGCTCGGGGCTTATGTGTCCCGGGAACCGGGCTTCTTACGCTAGAGCTGAAAAGCCTTGTGCCTTAGGGCTGGGTCACGAGGCGCGGGTGTGTGTGGAGCCCGCGGCTCCCCTTCACCGGGCCGGACTTTTCGGCGGCAGGTTGTACGAGAGCCGGCGTGCAAGGCAGCGTCCCCGACGTTCGGTGGGTGGGTTTCTTTCTACTCGAGAATGGATTGGTGCACGCCTTGTCACGTTACCTCATATGGCAGGTGATAGCCTCGCTGGCTTACTAGCGATGCTTCCTGGGTGCTTCTAAGAAGAGCTGGGGGAGGGTTGATGCCTAGTCCAGCAAGGGGATCCCCCATTCGGACCCGGAAACATGGCCAATCGCACGTTGTACTGCCCGTGTGAGGTCCTCGGAGGCATCTCCAGCGCGGGCGATGCCTCGCGCTCGTCTCCCCCTCTGGCAAAGAGGCCTGAAAGTGAGGGACGGCGAGCGTCAAGAAAGAGATGAGATGGTGCGCATGTCGGACAGGAACCGGCCAACATGAGAAGAAGCGCGAGTAAGATGGCATCTGCCAAGGCAGCAGGGTGGGAGCCTTGGCCAATCGGACAGGGCACCAAGACATATCCGGACCCGCGCTTCGGACGAGGAGGCGCAGACGTCCAGACTAGGTAGCCGGAGACGGAGTCTCCAGCGTGGGCAAGAGACGCGCTCCAGCCGCTCGCTTAGCCTTCTGTGGCCGGCGATATGGTGATCGACCGACGCGATGACCCGCCACGGATGCCGATCGGGACATCTTCGCGGCGCAATCGGGGTATCAGCGCCGGTGCTCTGGCTTCGGGGTCCCAAAGCCAGGCACCAGAGGTGGAGGAGGAATTGGATCACCAGGGACTGAGGCTTCAGCTGGAGTTTCGCGCACCGAGTCTGACTGGCCGCCCTATCTGTGTCACCGGGCACGCACGTCGGTCACCGGCAGTATGAGGCTGTTACGCCCTGTGCGTCCCCGGCCGGGATTGCCCGTTCGCGAGGGGGGTTGTCTCGCGGGCCTCATGTCCAGTATGAGGCCCAGGTCTGTTCCTAACCATTGAGTCCTGTGTGGGCCATCAGACAGTGGTGGACTTGGTTCACAATCGGATCAAGTGGCCGCAGTGTTCGTCACTAACACGCCAGCATCGCCCCGCTGCGCCACATGTCCTCACCATCACAACGGCACCAATCAGACGCCAAAGTAAGCCTACCCCACTCGTCCCTGCGATTCAACTTCATCCAACTCGGGTCATTTATTCACGCGCCTCTCCCCGTTCTTACTCAACAGTCTTGGCTCCAAGACTCCAGCCCTTACACGCATGAAGCCATGCCAGATTAGGGGTCCGTGATCCCAGACATCGGATGAACACACATGTGCACCATCCACGGTTCGTAATAAACACAGGCCTCGGACCTGGCAATCCACGGAACAAGACCAGTTTCCCGGGCCCAGTCCCCGCTCCGTTATAGGTCTCTCCCACTACCGATTGCACAGGCAAACCTCCCCTCTCCCCCACCCGCACCAATGATGCGCCCTGGCCCGGCGCAATGCCGGCATCCGCCCTAAACACCCAGCATTACCGTGCCACTATACCCTCGCGCATCGGTGACCTCAATACTCCTACACGCCCTAGCATACATCGACCCCTTATCCGCAACCTTCAACCACACCATCCCTCTACCGCCACCGCAGCCTTTACCAGCGCCCCACATAGCAGAGCCCAACCCCCGAAAGTAGCGCCGCAGTCGCCCACACCGCAGCGTAGTATCCAGCCCCGATAGGGTCAATACCCGCCATCATCCTGGTGCATTGCAAGTACGTGTTCGCGAATGTAACTGCGACGGCGGCCGCCGTCCTCAGAATCCCAACCTTGCCCTTGGCTGTGTATCCCCAGACGTTATACACGAACGTCTCGCGTAGCGACGCGGTGACGGGGTCGAACTCCCGCAGCTTCCTATCCTCCGCGCTCCGCGGCGTGCTCGCGTACGGCGTAAAGATGAAGACCTTGGCCGCGAGGCCGATGAGCGTGGCGATGGGCGTGAGAGAGAGGTACGTCGCGTCGTGAGCGGGCGTCACCGAGGGGATGCCGCCGAAGTAGAGGACCAGCACCAGCGGGAGGAACGCCTTGTAGGCCGCGAAGAGCGTGACTGAGTAGGTCACAGAGGCCAGCGAGATGGTGTACGCCTGGATGAAGGGGTCGGTGATGATCTCGCGGTTCGGTGTCGCCCGGGCGCCCTTGTGGGCGCTGGAGGCAGGGCGGACGAGGTGAAAGGGGACGAAGGTGGACAGCGCGTCGATAATAAGCACGAGCACGGCTGTGTAGGGCTTGACGTTGTAGAAGGTTGACAAGAGGTACATCTGGAGACGCGAAGCGTCAGTAACAAGGCAGGGAAAGGGCTGCCACGTTGGTTTGGCGCCGGGAAGGGGGGGGGGGGGGACTCACCGACGGTCCGCGGCCAAGAACGCTGAGCGCAGCCAGGTCGTAGCTGTCCAGCTTCCCAAATAAGCCGATGGCAAGTTCCAGACTAGTCCTCCGCATCAGCAAGTGAGTCCCAGAAAGCAGCCGCGCAATCTCGAGTAACGTGTTGCCTAGTGCCAGAAAATCTTTCCGCCGCGATTCCCATCAATCAAGCAGGCCATCCGCGCAGGGAAAAACTCACGCTTTCCATCCAACAACAAGCGCGACATCCTCGGGCGCATTCAGCGTCTTCCACGTGTCTCCGATCTCCCCCGGCGCCACCCTCTCAAGGAACGTGTAGCCCATCGACGACAGCGCGAGGCTCAGCGCTACGACGAGGGGGAACTGGGCCACGGCGGGGAGCCCTGCGAGAGCGTGGGCGCCGCCGAGCGCGGGCTGCCTCGCTCCGCGGCCGGCCGCCTCAGCGTCGGCGTCCCGGAGAATCTCCTCGGCGTCCACCTTGACGACGGTGCCCTTTGCGTTGCGCGGTCGGAGCTCCACCATTGTCGTCGTCTGCAGGGGTTAAAAGGGGATTGAGGGGGATTCCGAAACGGATATCTCCTGCTGAGAGGTCCAGATTTCGGTACTCGAGTGGTCTTTGGCGCGCCGTGTTGCGGCAACAAGAAAGTGCACTGTTGTCCGAAGTAAAAGCAGTGTTCCCTCGCGATGAGAATCTGGTGATGCGCGCCTGGTTGCTGATGTATAGTGGGGAGGAGCAGCCCCTATATGTGCATAAGAGCTTCATACATGCATATGTAAACAAAGGGCTCGAACACCCTGCCATGACCTCATTGCGGAGACCTTGGCTGCTGATGTTTCCTCCACAGCTAATAATGAGCCGCCCACCATTAATTCGTGCCACTGTTGGATGGGGTGGTTCGAACTCTCATGTGGTCGACAAATAAATGACAAGTCTACATAGCGCTGGCCATACCCATTCATCCCACCTTGGAACTAGTTTCTCGGACCCCTGTTACGCATACAGACCTCGGGTTGGGCCCGCGGGAAGTCGACGGACAAAGGCCAAGGAAGAGCCATGGGGGCCGTCAAGGGCCAAGTCATTCGTCTCATGCTACCGTACCCTTTGTTCCTCCGTATCTGAACACGCTTAGGATTCCTGACGCAATAGCCGATGAGTCTCTAGAAGCTAGTGGACGCCTTACCGCAGGGAAACACCAGAGGATAGAAACATTCACAGGGACTGGCCGACAGACTACTCGATAGATACGCTTCAGCCCTCCACCGATGCCCAATGGACTGTAAGTGTCACAGGTCCGTCCCCACTTGGATCTTCCGATGGAATGAACGTGTGCTGATAGCGAGGGCCATGAGCTATGTAGTCAAGGTCATGTACCCAGAGCGCCCTTATCCGGCTCATCCCACTCACGATCTTCCTATACTCGTCACCTCAGTGCCAGCTCCTCGCCTCAAAGGCTAGCTGTTATCCATAGCCCAGAAGTAACCCATCCAGCTCGCACAGATATCACGCAGAATATGGAACTCTCATCTTTGTAGAGGCGGCTTCCCCTCCCTCCCCAAGTGATATAAAAACCTTCCGTGAGAACCTCCAACTCCACGCCTATAATCAATCCTCCCCTTCTCCCCCCTATTCTTCCTTTCTTCCTTCCCCTTCCCCTCCAAACATATTCAATTTTTAACCCCAAACCAATGCGATGCTCCCTCCCGCCCATTTTTCAACCGAGCAACCCCCACCTCCGTATCCACCCCCACACCCAGCGTCCCATCCACCACTGAAAGAAGGACAAATCTGGAAGCTCTTTTATTTTTCTCTCAAACGCCCCACCCGCAGTGCCGCAGCTAAAGAAGGAGCTAAGCTCCCTCCAAAACAGAAAAATACGAAAGTATTTTTTTTTCTCTCTCTTCTCCTCTTCCTTCCCTTCCTTCCCTTCCATGTCTCATTCTGATTCTCCCTTTTTTTCTCTTCTTTACTCTTGCTAAGGACTCGTTATAAGGAGCTCAATTAGAGCTCTTTGTGGTGTCCGAGTATCTACGCAACTTATACCCACAGCAGAAAAAGTAAACACGAAAAGGTTGGAAACGGCAAGCTCCAACGGGAAGGTATCTCCAATCGATTAAGCCATTCGCTCGTCATCATACATACCAACACCCGCGCTCTAAAACCTGGACATACACTTTAAAAGGACGATCAGGATTACGTTTCAAGACATTATATTTCAGGTGTCCACTCGACGCCTCCCCGAACCCTCTCTTTAACCTCATGGCTCGACAAACTCGTTCCAGAAACCCCAGACCAGGACCGTGTCCTGGATCTGTCGAAACGAGGCCCTCCACTCCTTGGTGCAGAGAGTTCAGCGGCGGAGCAGGACCACCTCCTTTCCAACGCGCAAGTGGTCGCTCATATAGTTTGTGATACAAAAAGGTTTCGAGAACCAAAAAAAAAAGCACTGATCCATCGCAGTCATAACGCGTCCTCCCAGATATCCAGCCGTGGACGAAAGTGCCCTCCGCGACCTAGCACGCCGACAGTCTTGAGCCGAGAGATCATCCCTTCACAGGACCATCCTCCCAAAGACGCCATCGTCGTCCTCGTCGCTTCTAGCTCTGGTGTGACGGTCCTCGTCATCCTCCTCCATGCCGCTGTCCGCGCTGTCCTCCATCTTCACATCGACGTTCCGCCTCTCCCCGCGCGTGAAACTTTCTGGCTGCCGACTCGGGAAGCTGTTAAGGAAACCGGCGCTCGACAAGGATGCCGCTTGGTCGAGGTATTGTGCGGGAAGGGGCGGTACGGGCGGGGCGTCTGCCGGAACCCCGACGCTCTGACCGCCGTTGCTGTTAAAGCTGCAGCTCAATAGCTCGACAGCCGCTGCGAGTTCGCGGTCATCCTGCCCAGTCATGTTCCGGCCCGATGATGGTGGCCGGCGGTCGTGGCTCTGCTTCCGAGAATGCCCAAGACCCACGGATGCGCTGTTAGGTGCACTTCCAGCGAAGCCCGATACAGGCGTCGACTGGTAAGACCTCGAGAAACCGCCACTACTGTACCTCTTCGAGAGGTATTCGGGAATCATATGGCTAAAGGCCTCTTGATGGGGTGGAGGAGTGGTATCAGCCGAGCTCTGCCGGTCGTTCAGCTCCGAGAAGCCTGAGGCTGTGGGCGATGCGGACTCGGCGTCGCTTGGGAACCCTCTCGCAGAATCTGGCGGGGTAGCGGCATTGGCAACAGCCTCCGCCGCCGCCTCATCTTCCTTCGGCACGTTGTTCATGGCTACCAGCACACTGGCCGCCTCAAGGAGCTGGACTTGCTGATGCTTGGAGATAAGCAACTTTGATGTATACGACCACTCAGGCGTATGCTCCCACCTGCAAGGGTAGAAAGGTCAGCGATGCTGGTCTCAGGGTATTCGCGACCGGGCCCGAATTCCTTTCGACTGGTAGACACCGCCACAAGAACCGAGACGCCGGGAAAGAGGGTACGGGAGGAGGGGGTACGAACAAGTGTTTGGTCAGGCAACTGCTGTGCTTGTAGCCTTTCCCACACTTCTCGCAGCGAAGCTCAACCCGGCTGCTCTTTCGGCCTTCCTTTGTAAGCGGCTGGCCATCGCTCGCCCGTCGCATACGGCTCTTTTGCTGTCCTCCGACCGTTCCGTTCTCGGGTGACCCGTCCCGTGGGTCGTCGTCGATGGCGTGCTCTGAGGCCTCTGCCTTCCTGTCCGCCATTAACCTGCTCGTGAGCAGGCTCGTGGGGGAGCCCCTGCCTGCAAATCCCCTCGAAACGGTGTGTCGGCGACCGAAACCGGCGCTCGGCAGGGATGAGGGCACTTCCTCGGCGTCCTTGATGGCCGCTGTTATGGCGGCCACGTTGGGAGCACCGTTGTTCATCGACTTTCGCCTTGTAACACGATTGTTGGAGTGTAGAGGCCCCGGTCCTAGGGCGGTTGACTGCGAGCTTGTCCGTGAGTGGGATTGCCGGTTTGCTAGGCCCGATGTTGGCATCGTGGAGGACAACGAGGGCCGATGAGTCAATGGCCGCGTCGTGCCTTGAATTTCCTGTGGATGAATTAACCTTTAGCGAGATACTAACAAGTGCCAAACGACACCCACGGCAGAGAATATAGAGGGTAAAAGTGCAAGCAGCCGACACCGGTGCGGCCGCGATGCCGACATACCCTGGATGAAGCCATTGCAAGCAACCTCAGTCCAAGCACACCCGAATTGGAGTTCGTTCGTCGGTGTCGCAGCCCCGGGCGACACAGCACCGATAGTCAAGGTCAAGCCGGTCGGCGTTGATAAGAAAAATGTCAGAACGAAGCTTCTCCTCACGGAATATCTGTCTGGTCGTGTCGTGGATGGGTTGGACGGGGAAAGAGGAGGGAGCGAAATAATATTTTGGGACAAGCAATTCCGCCTAGCCAAGGCGGGGGTGTGTGTGGGCGGCGCAGTAGGGGGGCGCGCAAGTAAGAACCACGAGCGATTCATCGGTACACCTTCCGCGGAGCGGGTACTTTCAAGGGGGGTATGGGGTACCTGATCACGCAGTACTCCACTTGATTCCCCCGCGCTAGTGGTCGGTCCAAGCCACCCTTGTCAATACTCCGGCCATTGTACACCGTAACATGCCATGAAAGTTAGCGCCAACTCCAGAGCCAAGGCGGGTGCGATCTAAAAAAAAAAAAAAAGGATGGCGATGTCAATTTCATATGACTGAAAGCGATAATTGATGCCTTGAACGTTGTCAAAAATCTGAGTTTGCTGGATGGATGAACCTCACTGGGCTTCGCGTCGAAGGTATTTTGATGCTGCCCGCAACCTGGCTTCTCGATACGAGCTGTCAGTCCCTTGCTCCAACTGTGATGCACCCCCCTACAGGAAGCTTCGTCAGCATCGCCGAGGGTGACCGGCGCGTCCGGGAGAGTAACGCAAAGGGAGTCCATTTCGTTACCAGGTGGAGATGACCGATCTCCATCGCGATCTGGCGCTCGGGGACCCGAGCTCCCCGTATGCCGGATTCGCTGTGTTATTGAGACTGCACCGGCGGAGAGGCGTATCCATAGCCAGTGTCAAGTGCCTTCGTAGAGCGGAGTTTTATGGGCCTCATTGACCGCGGCCGTTATTTAGCGGCCAACGCTGCCGCACTATGGATCCTGACAGATTCTTTGGAATCTCGGGCGACAGATCCTAGGATACACGAAAGTACGATTACCTGCAAGGCACAAGCAGGACCGCCGTGTCCGCTTTTCGATCCCCTGTGAGATGCCCAGGCCGCATCTCGTATGACTACTCGGTAGCCCAGCCCAGAGGGGGGTACCCGGAGCATTACTCACAAAAAAGGTCGGTGACATCAGCAATCCACAAGATAGCTTAGCGCCAGTCAACGACGCTATGCTATGCGCTGGAGCGAGAAATAAACTCGCCGGACAACCCACTAACACAGCGCCCCATCGCGTCGCGGGGTTGAGGCCACAGGCCCCATATACGAGGTTACGTGGGAATTGAAGTACAATGGCCTCGCCTAGTCGCGGGCGGATACCTGTCCCGGCACTAAATGAGTAAACGAGACACCTGGTGACTTCATCAGCTGGGGGGCCCACACGCCGTGAGCCATCAGATTTCCCTGGATTGAAGAGGCCGTGAAAACAAGGTGTCTAGAACATTCCACGTCTCGGACAACTCATCCGATGAACAACGAAAAGAAAATCGGGGCCAAGGAAAGCAAAATAACAACAAAAAAAGAGTGGAAAACCTATTTCTGTCCGGGGCAGACTTGTCGATGCCCACCAAGGCCTTGATAACTGTGGAAACCCCAACGTCAGCAGCAGGTCCCGCTTGGATGAGGAAAGTGGGAGGGGACATTTCCCAATCAGCTGCGTTTGGCACGCGCTAATTGTGAGGGGCCGATGACACTCTGACTTTTGATGAGATGGCACGTTCAATGATACCAGTTGGCAGCAATATGGCCAATGCGGCAATCTCGAGAGCTGGTTCTCCCCCTGCATTATTAGCGGCGCAGTCTGCCTCGCCCTGCTCATTGGGCGTTCTCCGGGCGAGTGGACGGTTATCGTTGTTCGCTTTCGGCCCAGGTGCCAATCAGCGGGCGATACGGAGCGAAGCGTTCGTTGGGCCTGAGCCTCAGACGGGAAGGAGCTTATCATGCAGGTCAACACATTTGGCAGCCAACCCCAAATAGTTGGTTTATGCCCATCGGGTTTATCCTGTTATCGTACTAGCCGTTGTATAATTGGTGTGTTTTATTGCGTGCCTGGACAGAAACCGCGAGGTCGAGGTGGGGTTGGCCCGCGACGGGATCAACAAGGATCGTAACGTCTACAGATTACATGTCAAAGAGGAATTCAACAATTAGGAGTGCCAGGGCGAATCCCAGCTTTCCGAGGCTCGCCCGTTTTCCACGCAAGCCCTGCAGGCCGCGCACCTGTCGAGATACCACCACGCCAGTCCCTGACACGGCGAGCGTCCAATCACCACCCCGCCCTCGCCACCACCTCGCCCCCTTCCCGTATCGGGTCAAGGTGCCCGCCACCCTCTCCACGGCGTGTGCGGGCTTGCATGATCACCGGATCTCTCTTGGCCACCACTATCTTGGCCACCACTATAGCACGGGGCCTCGTAAGTCGGCACACCCCGCGACGGTTAGCTCACCCCGGCGCCCGCTTCTTGCTGTTTTGGTCGGTGCCTTGCGCGGTGCTGGATATTTGAGTATGGCTCGCTACTTTTGATTGAGAGACAAAGGCGGGCCGTGGAGTCGGCGGGGTGTCGGTGGGAATCGGCGACACCTGCCCACCTTGTTCGGCCGGTGAGACAAGCCAACTTGCTCCCTTCCCCAGGCACATAGAATGGCGCCTGCTTTCCCGAACGGGCCGGAATGGCGCTCCCGGAGGCCCAGGCGTGCAAATGAGACGAAGCCCCAACCGACCTCAGTACTCGAAACCCAGCACCATGAAACCGGGACGACGAAACGCAGCTTCAACTGGGTCGCCGTTGGTGATAGAACGCAGACAAAGCCTGGCATCGCTGACCCACAAGTCGCGGCGTTGTTTCACTTTAGAATCCCCATCTCCCCTCCTTTGATACTTGCAGGGAAACATGGAATCTCGCAACATTCCATCGGAAAGGGAGTCTTAATCCGCCGTCTCCTCCTTCTGGCCATCCTGCAAGCATCAGCGGGCACGAATGGAACAAAATCCCCGATGTTACACACACGTTACGCGTCTCATTAACCACATTCACATTCAACAGCCCAAAACAGGACGGCGCGGGCGGAAAATGCCCTGAAGCGGCGTCGGACAGGGCGTCCGTCGCTGAGACACGTCCATCTCAGCTGCACCGGAGTTGCATTCGGCTATGGTGCACATCACGCGCGCCTGGGATGATGCCTGCGGTTTCCTGGGCTAGTTCGAACGGTCACCTGCGCCATATGTCTCTGTTGCGGACGGGCGGACCGTGGCTCCCTCCATAAGTCCCGAGGGCCGACGCACCACGTATTACCCTGTGCCTGTGGATGTGTCAGGAACTGGTGTGTGGGACAATCGGGTAGCCGCACAAACCCCCGATCGTCGTCAAGCGCATTCCCGTCTTTGTCAGGTCCGACATGGAGCCAAAGCACCTCCCGGCGCCTCTTGTGTGTCACAATATCAATCTACATTCCCGCTCGGCCACGAGTCCCGGAGCCCAGCTAGATGTGGTTGGTACCTTGACGGGACTAGGCTTTTCAGCCAGGAGGATCAACGCAGGATACTTCCGGACTCCGAGAGACCAAGACGGGAGCGGATTGCGGGGTTGACTTCTTAGCGTGTGTTTGATTGACTGGGGGCGTCGGGGTAAGTTCGATGCGACCGTGGACATTGAAGCATGGAAATCTCGTCATAATCCTCATGGCACGGGATGGGATTCCAAGTATATGGCCCGTCAAAGGCGACATTGTCCCCACTGGAGTCGGGACAAGCAAAGGTTCCCTGTATCTGGCGCCTGCTGGGCCTTGTTACCTGATCACTTCCTTTGGAGGTGGGGATGGGGCGTGTTCGTCAGGGCCCCAGTCCACGCTGCGACTCTAGCCTAGTATCGTCTTGTACAGTACATACCGGCATCGCTGATCCCGCGTTCCTGGAGGGCGCTCAGGGACCGGCCGGTGGGTGCATTCTCCGGTGCGGAATACTGTGTGCTTGCACAACATTCCGATCTGTGTCCAGTGGATCCTGGCTGAGCCTCATGAGCCGCTCAAAAGGACGGCTTACGACATCCTCAGTGAAGGGCTTCATGCTGCGAAACAGCCCGCATGGCTGTACCTTTATGAAAAGCGGCGTCATGCATTTCTCAGTGGATACTTCGATCCACGGCTGTACCTCGTAGCGACAGAGAGAAGCGGAGATATCCCAGGCCTTCTGGGGCCGACTCCGCCCCAGAGGTGGAGTCACAGGAGTCACGGACTGGTCACCGAGCCTGGCCGCCCACCCCGCCTCAATCGCTGGCCTCCTTCCCCGCTTTGTCATCCGCAGGTCACAGCAATGGGCGCGCTGATAACAAGGCAAGGACCACGGGTAGCCAGCCACACTATGGAAGGAGGGAGCTGAAACGACAGGGGCAATGGCGTCCACGTGGGCGCGTCGCTCATTTTCATACTCCTAGTTGTTCCATGCACAAGAAAAGTGCTCGCCAACACTAACCGTGTCGCTGATTAGTTAAACCTGTCGTCCAATATCGTTCACACAGCAGACCCGTGTCCCTCTCCAGCACCGTGCAGCAGCCAAGGCCACAGCGTCGCAGATCCCTTTTCAAGCCCGGGTATCTTCCACGTCTTTACAATGGCCGACGGAGTCCAGAGGGTCGGCCGCGGCGGGGCAGGCAACTTCATTTCCAAAAGCGGCAAGAATGTGAGCCAATACGCCAATGTATGTAACTCCACCCTGCCAAGGACTCTCTCTCTGCCCCTCTCCCAACCTACCGTCCAACAACCGTCGGCCGGGTGGGTGCCGAGCTGATCCGCTGTGACTGAAGGATTCGGGAGCCCAAGAGCTATCGGCTCCGGTCCACGTCCCCGCTCAACCCTCGTCCCCCGCTAGGGCCGGCAGGGGAGGGGCAGGCAACTTTCACGACCCCGCGAGTGTGTCGGACGAATCGCGAAAGCAGGTCGCCGAAAGGACCGGGACGGCGGCGGCGAGTCCGGCTGCGGGGCGGTCCGGGCTGACAGGGAGGGGCGGGGCCGGGAACTTCGCGGACAATGGGGCGGCGCCAAAGGATGAGGAGACGAGGAAAAGAGAGGAGCTGGCGTACGAGGCGGTGCGGAACGTGGATGCTGAGTTGCCCGCGCCACCCAAGATATACACACCGCCCTTGAAGGAGGACTCCTGACTCCAAGTTTGAGTGAGGTGTGACCGGGTTGCTTGGGTGACCTGCCTGGAAAGCTCACATCGTCCATGTGTGCGTTAGCCGAGCGGAAGTGTCTCTATGTTATGATACCCATTCTCGTATGTCCCTGCAGTGCCTGTAATAGAAACCGACCATAAACGAATGCCCATTGAATTTTCGTGACGAAAAGTGTCATTACCAGAACTCCGTACTTTGATGAATCCAGAAGTGCTCCCAGAACCTCGAGGGACCCCCTCAGCAGACTCACGCCTCGATACCCTCCATTTCCTCGTCCCCTTCGCCCATGTCCTCCCACGTGTTGTCCTCTTCCTCGACCTCCTGGTCCCCGTCCACCGTCCACCGCACCATCTGCTTTCTCTTGGCTTCGGCCCTGTTGACGTCGACCTGGTCCTCGACCATCTTCTCGCCGTTGGCCTCCATCTCGAGCCTCCTCCTCTCGCTGCCGCGCATCTTGGGCAGCAAGTGACCGTGCGTCTCCACGAGTTTCCTCGCCGTCTCGATCTCGCGCTGCTTGTTGCCCGCCATGCGCTTCCGGTAGAAGACCCTCTCGCGGCGCGCCCGGATCTCGGATATCCTCTTCATGGCCGTGACCGTCTTAGCCACCAGGTCGCGGTTGTAGCGGACGGGCACGTTGCGTCGGGCGGCGAACTGGAGCGTGCTGTCGACGAGCATCTCCTTGCCCGCGGCGCGGCGGAAGGCCTTGGTCCACTTGAGCTTGCGGGGGTTGCGCTTCATCTTGAACTATTATTTGGCGGTCAGTAAGAGTTGTGGGAAGCGGTGTCGCTCGCGGTCGCCTGCGCCAGCCGAGGCGCCAAAAAGAGAGAATCGGGGAGCGTAAGTAACATACGTTCTTGTGGCACTTGCTCCGGCAGAACCTGAAGACCTTTGCATCGTTGCGGACAAAGGTGATGCCCTTGCTGGGGTAAGCGGGGCGGCTACAGAAGTAGCACGTTTCGATCCTAGACGCACGAATTGTCAATCGCCTTTCAAGCAAGACACTCAAAAAAGAATAATTCTTCCTTACGGGAACCATACCTCATGGTGCCGGTGTTGGGGCGATGTGTTGGCCCTCGATTGTCGGGTTCGTGCTAGGTGGTGATAAGATTGATGCCCTCCAGATTTTTTTTCAAGGTCCCAGTTATCGATAGGAGAGGTGGTGGGGTTGGGCCAGTTTGGCCCCACAGTCCGGCCAGCTGGTGTCATGTGATCTCGTGCCTAGCTGTGCCAGGTCACGGACGCGTCTCGCGAAGGGATGCTGCCTGGTGAAATGTGACGGGAGCTCATGGGGTTCGCTGTTACATCTGATTGATATTGTCTTCTCTCTTCTCTTTTTTCGTTTATTCTATAAGAGAGAATTTATGACCTGACGCTTTTGAATTTCGTCTCAAAATCATCCTTGATCAAACGAGCAACATGGCGGAAAAGGAAGCCATCGTTCTCATCGTCGACCTTGGCTCGACCATGGGCAACTACAACAATGGTCGGACTGAGACTGACCTCGACTGGGTCATGAGGTTTGTTTGGGACAAGATATCGCACATCGTTTCCCTCGGTCG
Source organism: Sordariomycetes sp. B11D1 (assembly GCA_025503055.1). Classification (NCBI taxonomy): domain Eukaryota; kingdom Fungi; phylum Ascomycota; class Sordariomycetes; species Sordariomycetes sp. B11D1. Next base: position 133,492 of record JAMFQS010000030.1, on the reverse strand, counting down.
AAAGGGTATATGCGTCGCGGTTCTCGGCCTCCGGACCGAGGACACCAGCAACACGATGGGAGACGACGAGGGTTATCAGCACATCTCAGTCCTACGGGAAATGGGTCCACTGGACATGGGCGCGCTGAAGGATCTAAAAGGGAAGATCAAGCCCGGGGAGGAGACCATGGGTGACGCGATCTCCGCTGTGGCTCTTGGCGTTGCCATGATAATCGACTACACCAAGAAGCTGAAATACAACCGGCAGATTTACCTGGTCACGGATGGTCTCGGGCCGATTGATATTGATGAGGGTGATATTAGTGAGATCTCAGCACAAATAAATGAAAATGGCACAAGCCTGACCGTGCTGTGAGTCGTGGCGAAGCCCCTAGCCGATGAGCGGGTCACTTACAATACGCAGCGGCGTTGACTTCGATGATGCGGAGTATGGCGTGAAAGAAGAGGGAAAGCCGAAGCGGAAGGTAGCATGATCTCAAACCCATAATAATCGTCGATTGGCACTGACAATCATAGAAACGGAACGAGCAAGTGTTGAAGAAGCTGGTCGATCAATGCCACCACGGTACCTTCGGTACCGCCGCCGAGGCAATCGACGAGCTGGAAATCCCAGTCGTCAAGGCCACGAGGCCCTATAAGTCTTACGACGGGACGCTATCTCTCGGAGACCCAGAGATCCACCCGGCCGCCATCGTTGTCAACGTCGAACGGTACTTCAAGACCCACGCAGCCATGCCCCCACCTGCCAGCACCGTCGTCGTCAAGTCGGAATCTGCGGGCGGGGAGCCCGAGGCGGCGGAAGCGCCTGCACCGGAGGCGATGGAGGGCGTCGAGTTTGCCGCCGTGAAGCAGGCCCGGACGTACAAGGTTAGCGACCAGAAGGCCCCGGACGGCAAACTGGACGTCGAGTTTGAGTCGCTGGCCAAGGGATACGAGTATGGGAGGACAGCAGTGCATATTAGCGAGTCTGAGCACAATATTACGAAGCTTGAGACGACTAAGGAGTTTACCATCCTCGGCTTTATAGAGCAGAAGAAGGTATGGCTTCCAAAAGGGCTGGCTTTCAGGACTTCTCCGTTGCTTACTGTCGCCTTCTTTTAGTACGAACCGCTTCTCAACATGGGCGACACAAACGTAACGTTTGCCAAAAAGTTCGACATGAGATCCCAGGTCGGTCTATCCTCGCTCATTCAAGGAATGCAAAAGGCCGAGGCCTATGCCATCGCCCGTATCGTCGCCAAGGATGGCAAGGAGCCCCTCCTGGTCCTTCTGGCCCCAGACCTCGAGCACAGTTGTCTCTACGACGTACCACTCCCCTTCGCCGAGGACATTCGCGGGTACCAGTTCCCACCGCTGGACCGCGTGGTGACGGTGGGCGGTAAGACGCTGACGGAGCATCGGTTCCTTCCTGGGGAGAAGCTCGAACAGGCGATGGGTGATTTTGTTGATGCCATGGATCTATCTGCGTACGCGGAAGACGAGGACAAGTAAGATGCAACCGTCATCGAGGCCTCCTCGTGAGAAAGGGGTTCAAGACTGACTCACTCGGTACAGGAACCTCGTCGAGTACATGGCCATCGATGAGCCCTTCAACCCCCTGATTCACCGCATCAAGGGGGCCGTAAAGGAACGCGCCATCCACCCTTCGAGCCCCGTGCCCCCCATCCCGCCCATCCTCACAAAGTTTTCTGGCCCGCCAGACGACATCGTCGAGGCCGCGCAACCCCAAATCGACACGCTAATCCAAGCAGCCGAAGTTAAGAAGGGTAACGAGGCTTCCACCCCTGCGTGGCTCCCTTTGGTTTTCTCTCGTTCGCAACTAACAAAGCCGCACAGTACCTCCAAAAGCAAAGGGTCGCAAGAAGGAAACCGTAAAGCCTCTCTCAGGCCTCGATATCGACTCCCTTCTCGCCGGCCCCTCCGACTCCACCTCCATAACCCCCCAGAACGCCATCCCAGAGTACCGCCGCGCTCTCTCTTCAGCAACAGACCTACCCACCGTCGAGTCAGCCACGAAGCAAATGGGCACTATAATTCGCGACATCATCACCTCGTCGTTCGGCGGCGGAGCGGACGACAGGGCGCTAGAGCACATGGGCGTCATGCGGGAGGAGCTCATCAACTTTGAGGAGCCAGAGCTGTACAACGCCTTTGCAAGGGACCTCAAGGTGAGGATGCTGTCTGGAGAGTTGGGGGGTGACAGGCGGGAAATGTGGTGGAAGATCAGAAAGGCGAAGTTGGGGCTTATCGACGGGGAAGAGTCAGAGGTGTCCAAGGTTGCGGAGGACGAGGCGAAGGAGGTAGGTTCCCTTCCCCCTTTGCCACAACCTTCATCCATACTGACGTCGCTTTTAGTTTTACGCTTCCAAATGATGTTAGGCTATAAAAAAATAGAAGGTGAAAAAAGACTCGTGTTCAACGACCGCTTCAATTGCCTATCTCCTCATCGTAAAGTCTGTGCTGAACCTGCTTGGGAAATATCGCCTGTCGTCAACCTCGTGTCGTAAAACCAAAGCCAAGCCTGCGTGAGAGAAAACATCTCGCGTCAATTACATGACAATGGGCATATTGTCGTCATTTCCGTAAACATCACGGTAATAGACCTTGCCCGGCTGGAAAGCCCCATCCGGCTTCTCTACCCACTGCTCGGTGTCCGGCAGGTCCTCTTTGCCCGCGTCATCCTGCGACTTCACATCTTTAGTCTGCCCCTTCATAGCCTCAATTGCAGACGCAAGGGTGGCCCTAAGCGTGTACACCGCGTCATTCCCCGCGTTGTGGAGGTATTTGTGTTCAATTCCCAGGTCCCCAAGAACGTGGGCCAAGGAGCGGCCATTCTCGGCGCCTCGGAGCTTCTGGTGAAGGTCCCTGGAGTCGGCACGGAAAGCGATCTTCTTCCTGTTCATGTGACAATGGATAGAGGCGAGAAACTTTTCGTCAGAAGCGACGTCATGGCCAATGAGAACAATGTCGCGCTGGGTCTTGCGTCCCTTAGACGATGACGAGGGATGCGTTGCGTATTGAGTGAAGATACCGTTGATCGTCTTAAGGAGTTTCTTCCTAAGAACCACATCACTTGTCCTATAGTACCCAGGTCAACAAAATCAAATCGATTGAATTGCTTCTGTTTCCGGGGAAAGGAATATCCTTACCCAAAGTTGAAGTTGTCGGGACATCCAGCGACAAACTTCCGGTTGCAGTGATAGGCGTACTCCTTGACACGCAGATGCTTCGCTTCTACTGAAGACCACCAGTCCTCCCCCAGCTCTCCCGGCGGTACAGTCCTTGTCTTTTCGGTGTCAAGAATGGCGAAGCCGACTTCGGTAATCATCTCATGGCAAAATTCGTGGACCTCGACATCAACCGCGATCAAAATCGGGCCGCTCTCGGGTGGGGAAGGCGGTGCCTTATCAACGGTGAAGGCTGGACCCTTCACGCTTCCACCGATGTCCTCCCGATTTCTAAGCCCCAGAGCATCCTGGAACTTCTCCATCATAATTTCACGCTTCTGTTGGTTCTGAGCTGCCTTGACTCCAACGCCCTTCTTCTTCCTAGGCGCGTACGTGGCAATATCCGCAAGCTTTTTCTGAAGATCAGAAATGGCCTTTGAGTCCGCTTCTTCGTACTGTAGTGTCAACGCCACATCTGCGCTGAAAGGCATTGACTCCCAGCTGAAGAGCTGGGCTTTGCTGTCGGCATCATGCACCTTGCCAAGGTACCTTGGGCAGGGGGTGCCACCGTCCCCGAAACGGTAGGAGAACAGCCCTGAGTGAGTTTCGGGTATCATCAACTTCGTACCGAGGTGAGAGTTTATGTGGCCCAGGAACTTGGTGAATTGCTCGGCGGGGACAAATAAAAAGGCACCCACGTATGCCTTATTGGGGCTGTGGAGGGAATAGCTACGACAACGGGTTAGTAAATGTTGCCATTATCAGACCAGAGTACAATGAGGCCTCACAAATCCCACTCCTGGTGCTCCCAGTATTCATCGAAATATGGGCGTGCCTATTGACGTTAGCACTTGGGCCCCGTCGCGTGGACGGGTAGTAAGTCTAAGGATAGGGGACTCACTCGGGGTGTATTGGCCTTGCCAATAAACCAGTCTGGATAGTGTGTGACCATCCTCCAAGGACAGAGTTTCATGTCTTTGGGCGCCTCCTGCCCAAGTGTCAAACCTCCAGCCAATGCAACTGGGGCTGCGTCGGCCACGTCTGGCTTCATGTCGTTGCTGGTGGAATCCGGGTCTTCGGATCGGGAGAGAATCGAAGCTTGACCTCGGGAGTTTTTGGTCGAAGAGATTGGTAGGGAGGTTTGTGAAGAAGCAGGCGAAGAGTAGGAACAGGAGGGAGGGGTCGATGGCTTCAGCTCCAGGCCTAGGTCCAGACTCCGCAAAGTCAAACCCCGAGCATGAAGTTTATCCTCGAATGAGTCGACCGTGTCGCCTTGCAACTGGAGAAGCCAGGCTAGTCTCTCCTTGAACTCGTCTGAGCTCAGCGAGGGAACGGTCGTGGCCAACGCGGCTATAGACGCGTCCACATCTTCCTCAGTGGCCATCGCTGCGCCCACATCTTCCTTAGTGACCGTGGCTGCGATAAGGGATGTCGCCGGTCCGGGCTGTTTGCAGTGTCTTGCGTCGCTCCGGGATACGTTGGGGTTATTCGAGATTGGGGAACGAGGGTCGGGGAAGTATGGAAGCCGAGTGAGGGTCTTCAATACATTTGAGATTCTTGGAGATGGATTGGCTTTCATTGAGATCGAGTCAAGGCAGGAGCGACCCGAGTGTGGCTCGCCAGATAAACAAGGTAAGGATCGCGAGGGGTATCCAGTGGCAGGCGGTTCTCCCGGCTCCTTCCTTCCCCGGTGTTCTCAATTTGTGAGGATCAGTGTCCAGTCGACTATAAACGCTGTACTTAGTACCATGATAGGTGGCCGCACTGCGTATATTAATATTCACCATAAGACATCCGTCGTACAAGTATTCCCGGCGCCGTGTTGTTTGCGTTAAGCACGTGCGGGGTACAGGGGTGACACTCGGGGTCGGCGAATGAGAAACGACGAAGCGACAAGCGCAGATGCGCTCTTCTGAGGTGAGATTGCGGCCGGCCTGGCCCTTCTAATGCCTGCATCTAGCCCAAATTACATGTATGTACGTATGTCTGTACCCAGATATGCGCATTCACCCGTCCAACCCAAGCAGAAAACAAGAACGCCATCGCTATGGAGCCTGTAGATGTTGTACACTGGTTCCTCCGCCGCCGGATGGCCCTCGCGGAAGGCCTTTACCGCCGCGCGAAAGACGCCCCCCTCACGAGTTCTTCTCCAGGAACTCCTTCGCTTCGTTGATCTTGGTGGCGAGATAGGGGCTGCCGCCGCGGTCGGGGTGGTTGAGAAGCATCATGGTTCGGTGGGCCTTGCGGACCTTTTCCTTCGTGATCGCCCTCTCACTGTAAAAGAGAAAGATAGGTCAGCCATCTCGCCATCCTCGTTCCGTGCTATCCTATCGCAAACCGCCCTCGACAACTGTCGCAAGCCAAACCATCCAGCCGCACTGCAGGGGAAGAGGGTGAGGTAGCTTACTTCAGGGCCAGAATCAAGCTCGCCTCCTTCTTATTCATCTTGGTCTCAAATCCGCCCTTGTAAAAGGCATTTCCCAGCGCGCCGACGCCGCCGCGCGACCGCCGCCATGCGACAAGGCCGGCCCGCCCCTGCAAAGCGTTAGTCAACCCGAGCTGGGATTCGAGACCGGAGGTCGAGGGCGAGAGAGCGTACCAGAAAGGCGGCAACCGCAACTCCGGAACCAATAGCAAGGACTGATGCCATGATAGATGAATGTTGCCGACGGGGCTAGGGTATCGAGCAAGTGGTTGCGATCGTTTGCTGTGAGCGAACTTTTTTTCGGTTGCCTTCCAGGAACGCCGATGGAAAAATGGGGCGGCATTTCCCGAGATCGAAGGTTGTTTAGCCGAATATGTACCGAACGGGCGCCGTTCCATCCCGGCCGCGGCCGAGACTCATGACACCCTGCTGAATGGTGATTGCATCAGTCTAGACTAAACCGACTACACCAATCCTAACATCAAATTGTGGTTGTGCGGTCTCAATATTCACAATGGGGACTCACGCAGTATTCTCTCCGGCGCCTTACCACATCATCTCGTGAGTGACCTCTAGACGATGAGTGGAGCTAAGTTCCCGGTGCTAACCGTCATAAAGCTACGGGGCGATGCTGGGGACCAGCTTCTGGCATGTAAGTGATGCGGGCCCCCGGTTCACAACGTAGAACCCCGCGTGTCTAATGCCTTCTAAAGTCATTCGTCGGCGGCATCGTCATGTTTAGGACCCTGGAGCGCCCACAGTTCGCCGCTGTCCAGTCGAAGCTCTTCCCCATCTACTTTTCCCTCCAGACCGCGGCGCCTGTGGTGCTGGCCATCACCCACCCGGGCAACGCGTCTCTCCTGAGCCTCAACGGCCTGCTGGCCACCGAAAACAGGTGGACAGCGCTGGTGCCCATTGCCACCATGTTCACGTCGGCTCTCCTCAACCTCGTGGTTCTGCTACCCGCGACCACCGACGTCATGGCGAAGCGGCGGCTGCAGGGTAAGACATCTCGCATTCCTACCCCTTTTAGCATAAGGCGCCCGTGTCCCATCATATAGAGGTGCCGTGCTGATCCAGGTGTGTCCGATGTAGAAAAGAAGGACGGCAAGAAGTCGTGGGAGCCGGCGCCTCAGTCCCAGGAAATGGTTGCCCTGAACAAGAAGTTCGGAAAGCTGCACGGCATATCGTCGCTCCTCAACCTGACGACCTTCATCGCTACCATTGCGTACGGGTTCCATTTGGGCGGCCGCCTCCATTAGACAAGCTGACATCGGCGATTGGCAGCATGGACTACCCGACAGTGGGGGTTCGTCCGGGGCTCAGAGACATGGAAATAGGATATGCGATAATGGTACTGCTCCTCTGTTCAGTCTCGTGAATTATTGGCTCTCATAGCCAAGGTGAATGGGGTTGCCGAGGGTGTTTCTGGTGTAAAGAGAACACCTCCAAAATGCACCATTAGCGTTGGTGGTTAATAAGCTTACAAGCGAGTTGAAACGTAGACAAAGTACGAACGAGTCACAGAAATTCCTCCCGTGGCGACCAACGCCTTTTAAATACGTATACAAACTGAAAGCGACACATCCACTCTTTCAAGTCGACCTGCTTCTTCAGCGCATATATTTGATCCTCGGCCCGTCCTCATCATCGGGACCACTTTACAATCGGAGACCATGTCCACTGCCAAATACCTCAGCGGCGACTCAAGCGCCTTGAATGAATTCTTGGATAAGTTCGATGTGAGTACGCCGAGTGCAGAGGCCACTGCACTACGGGATAGCGCGGATCACTTACACCGTCTAGGTCTTTCTCTTCGACTGCGATGGCGTCCTCTGGTCCGGCGACATGGTCTTTGAGGGCGTCCCCGAGACGCTCAACATGCTTCGCGCAAAAGGTACGTCGCCGGTTCTTTCAATCCCCTTCATCTCACCCCGCATTCACGAAGCCTCTCCTCACACCTAACCCCTCACACGAACTGCTCTCACACCCCGGCAGGCAAAAAGGTCGTCTTCGTGACCAACAACTCCACCAAGTCCCGCCAGGACTATGTCAAGAAACTTGCCGGCCTGGGCATAACCGCCGAGACAGACGACGTCTTCGGCTCCTCCTACTCCTCCGCAGTCTACATCTCCCGCATCCTCGCCCTGCCCCCCAACAAGCGCAAGGTTTTTGTCCTCGGCGAGGCCGGCATCGAGACAGAGCTCCGCGCCGAGGGCGTCCCCTTCATAGGTGGCACGGACCCGGCGTTCCGTCGCGATATGACGCCGGAGGACTTCCGCTCCCTCGCGGATGGGTCGGCGCTGGACCCTGAGGTGGGTGTCGTGCTCGCGGGGCTTGATTTTCACTTTAATTACCTGAAGCTCGCCACCGCGTTCCAGTACCTCCAGCGCGGAGCGCTATTCCTCGCGACAAACATTGACAGCACACTTCCCAACGCGGGATCGCTATTCCCCGGCGCGGGTTCCGTCGTCGCGCCGCTGGCTCTCGCGGTCGGGAAGCAGCCCGTTTCTTCCGGGAAGCCGAGTGCTGCCATGATGGATGCTATCGAGGGGAAGTTCAAGCTCGATCGCGCGAGGACGTGCATGGTGGGGGACCGGCTGAACACGGATATCCAGTTCGGTATTGATGGTGGGCTGGGGAGCACGCTAGCGGTGTTGACGGGTGTTAACAAGAAGGAGGACTGGGAGGCTGAGGGGGCGAAGGTCGTGCCAGGGTATTATGTTGATAGGCTGAGCGATCTGAGACATGCCGCTTAGGCTGTGGGGAGCGATGATGCATCTTCGAGTACACATATAGAGTGGCATTTAGATTTAGCGTATACAGACGTAGAACAAGTTGGTCTTGCGATATTAAATCGTTCTACTCTCGATCTCGCTTTCGTTCACCCGCTGCCACCTATGTACATCCTTCTCTCGGGTATGCCCAAACCCATGTACAACTAAAACTGCCGCTTGCGACCACTATATTAAGTAAAGACAATATTACATGGCAAAGAGGACGTGTACGTTCTCACACAGACCGATATAAAACTAGCTGCGCTTGCTGCGGCACGGTTTCGCGGCCGCGCTCGCCGGGCCAACTTGGGGTTCCACAACAGGCGCCTTATACCCCCTGAATGAAGTGGGCATGAACATGCCCACCCCCATCTGGTAATCGAAATACTCGGGGTACTTGCTGCTAGTGATGGCCTCGGTGAGAGCCGTCGAGCCCTGGAAGAGAACGACGAGGGATCCAGCGCCAACGAGGGCCCAGTTGTAGGGCGTGTTAGAGGAGACGCAGCCCCATTGGTAGAGGGCGAGCCAGATGAGCTGCTCTGCGGCGAAATTCGGGTGGCGGCTATAAGCCCAGAGGCCTGAGGTGATGAAGCCCCTGTCGAGTTCCGCCTGGCTGAAGCCGGAAGGAAGCTTCGCGTCTTTTAGGTACTTGTGCTTTGCCGTTTGGTACTCTTCATCCTGTGTTAGCTTCCATCCAAAGTGAAACATGTTGTTGGGGCTGGATCTGTGGCGTGACGTACCCCACTGCTGCCCGTCCGAGATGAACTCGCTTATGACGAGCGCGATCGTTAAGCCAAAGAAGCCCAAGTCGGCCGTCGTGAGATCCGGATTAAACTTGCTCGTGAGCAGGATGACATACGACGGTGCCGATGAGAATAGGAAAATGAGCACGTTCTGGATGAAAGCAATGAAGACGAGGTTGAATATCGAGAAGATGACGGGGTGCACATATTTCTGGACAATGGCCCTGTGAGTGGTGTTAGCCTGGGAAAGGGTTTGGCGGGCTGGGGGGGTCGGCTCACCATCTATAATCTTCTGAGCCCTTCTGGTATCCTCCTTTCCGCCAGTAGTTAAACGTCAACCGCGCCTACATACGTCAATGTTAGCCGAGCCCCCATGATCCTATGTCGAGAACACTCCTTACACTCCAAATGACCGTGAAAAGCGCAATTAAGTCGTTCCTCTGATGCGCGCAGCCGGAAAGACGCGCCCATATCGCAAAGTGCGCATTGTAGACGGCCGGAAGGATACTCCAAGCCCGATCGACTTGCGAAAAGTTCCGGTTAAACTCGGCGGCTACGAAGAAAATACAGGCGAGTAATAGTGATAAGGCGCCGCCGGAGACGAGCGGGTTCGTCTCGATGTAGAGCCTCAAGAACGCATCACCGTCAGAGAGGCTGGCCAGCACCTTCGTTGGGAGATCGTAGAGCTGGGGGAAGAACGGCTCCACGGTCTTGTAGTAGTCGGCGCACTCTTCGAGCGAGTTCACGTTCGGGAGAGCCATAGTTGCGGGAAGATACGGAGATGGGCGGTGACAATATGGGGTCTCAGGGATAGAGTAGCCGCTAGATCTCGTGAAGGGAGGAGTGAGGTGCTCGACGTAGTGCAATGGGCCGTTGCTCGACGTCATGTGCCCCAGCTAATTGAGAAGCTCGGGTCATCAGAGCTTAAGAGGTAGCTGCTAATGACAGGTGCTGGCAGCTGATAACTATAGCCCCACTTACACCATACAAGCTACAACTGCTGCCACCCTCGTCTAGCAATTGGCAAGTATCGTCATCCAGACGCGTCGTGGGCGCGTCAACTTCTCGATCTCATCCGTCGGTCATGATTGTTGACAGTCGACAGTACTGTCGCTAGTCGTAGTCCGCGCGACAGGGGATTCAGGCTCCAGGCGAGACCATCACCAGGCAATTCGAGATGGGATCGCAACGAAGTGTTAAATCTTTCCCAGTTATCAACCTTTCACGTATCCGTGAAGACGCCTCGAGGTCCCTCTGTGTATCGTGCGAGAACTTGAGCTTCCACCTCTAGTTTTATTTTCCAGGTCCACTCTCGGCACCTCGATTGGGGGAACTGGCTCGCTCGGTCGCGGCACATGCGATACTTTCGCCCACTCTTCAGGATGAAGGTCCTCTGCGTCGCTGAGAAACCGTCCATCTCGAAGGCCGTGGCAGACCACCTGTCGGGCGGTAATAAGCAGGCTGTCAGTCCTCCGGTGCTCGTCATGCCACATTGCCGCGGTTCTAACCGAATCCATATAGCATAACACAAGGAACAAGTACATAAAGAACTTTTCCTTCGACTTTGACTTTGGCCCGCCATGGGGCAGCTGCTCCGTGACCATGACGTCCGTCCTCGGCCACCTGACAGGCATGGAGTTCACCGAGGCCTACTCAGACTGGAAATACCCGCCTCCTGAGAGTTTGTTCAACGCTCCTGTTTATACCAAAGTGGCTGATGTGAGTCCTTGCTGTATCTAGTCGTGAGGCATCTAGAATGCTCCGAGCCTACGTTCTGACACTTTCGTGCAGGACAAGAAGACGGTGGCCGCCAATATTGAGTCTCAGGCTCGTTATGCGCGTGCTCTTGTCATATGGACCGATTGCGATCTCGAAGGGGAGCATATTGGAAGCGAGATCCGTGATGCCGCGAAACGGGGCAATGCCCAGATCCAAATCAAGAGGGCGAGATTCAGCAATATAGAGCGAGCGTGAGTACTCTGTAACTCCCACTAGCGGCGCGAGAGTAGCCGGGAACGCGACTAACAGACTCTTGCAGGCACATACTCTCCGCGGCGCGGAGACTAGTTACCCTTGATGAGAGACAAGTAAGTGCGGTTGATGCGAGAATTGAGCTCGACCTTCGGATCGGTTACGCCTTCACCCGCTTCCTCACCAATTCGCTGCGGCCATTAGGCGGTCCTCTCGGTGACAAGGTCGTGAGCTACGGTAAGCCCATCATCGCACCTTGTTCTCAAGACAGTCTCCTCATGAACCTACAGGCTCGTGTCAATTCCCCACGCTGGGTTTCGTGGTCGAGAGGTACTTCCGCGTCAAGGACTTTGTACCCGAGACCTTCTGGACGATCAAGGTCATGCACAACCGGAAGGGCATGGACGTCAACTTCAGCTGGGCCAGAAACAGGCTCTTCGACCGCGCCTCGGTGACGATCCTGTACGAAAAGTGCCTGAACGCGAGAATTGCAAAGGTTACCAAGGTGCAGGAAAAGCCTACGAAGAAATGGAAACCGTTACCACTCACAACCGTCGAGCTACAAAAGGCCGCGACTCGCCTGCTGAGGATGACAGGTCAGAACGCCATGACAATCGCCGAAGCGCTCTACAACAAGGGGTTTATAAGCTATCCCAGGACGGAGACTGATCGGTTTGACAAAGGGATGGACTTGAAGGCCCTGTGTCGGAAGCAGACGCCGGACGGTAGATGGGGGCAGTTCGCACAGGGCCTCGTTGATGGCGCTTTCCAACAGCCCAGGGAGGGGCGCCATGATGACAAGGCCCATCCTCCGATCCATCCTGTCACGTATGCTGCGCCTAGCGTACTAGGACCAGACGAAGGTCGTCTCTACGAATATGTCGTGCGAAGGTTCCTCGCCTGCTGTTCGGAAGACGCCAAGGGCCTCGCCACGGATATCGAGATCAACTACGGCGGCGAGACTTTCGCAGCACATGGGTTGATCGTGCTAGAGAGGAACTACCTAGACGTGTTCGTGTACGAGAAGTGGAACAGCAGCCCTGAGCTCCCAAAGTTCACCGTCGGGGAACAGTTCCAGCCGACCGAGGCCATGATGAGCGAGGGGAAGACGGCGCCCCCCAACTACCTAACCGAGGCGGACCTGATTGCCCTGATGGACGCAAACGGTATCGGCACGGACGCAACAATGGCGGAGCACATCCAGAAGATCCAGGACAGGCACTACGTTGACGTCGTTAATATCCAAGGAGGAAGCGCTGAAGACGGTGAAGATGCCGAGTCAGCGCCTGCCGCACGGGGAGGAAGAGGCGGCCGTGGATCCCGCGGCGGAGCCCGGGGTGGAGGACGAGGCGGCGCCGCCCGGGGCAAGACGGGCAAGTACTTCGTGCCCACGCGACTCGGCGTCGCGTTGATACTGGGCTTCGACCGGATGAACTTTGAGACGAGTCTCGGGAAGCCATTCTTGCGGAGGGAAATGGAGACAAATATGAAGGCGATATGTGATGGCCGGAAGACCAAGGCGGAAGTGCTGCAGGAGAACATTGCGCAGTATTCGACTGTTTTTGCGCAATCACAGGAGAAGCTTGATATCCTGCGGGCGGTATGTTCCTGGAGTGTCACCTGGTGCTGTTGGACTTGTTGTTAACGGTATACAGGCCTGTCGAGAGTTTGTGTTTGCGTGAGAGTATGGGGCTATACTACGGGTACGAGCGGCGGATGCCCGGGCGTCACACTCCTTGGATAATATCAAAGAGAAACAGCCCGCTATGCTCCCCGCAGCGCTGAAGCGTGGCTTGCCAAGCCGCAAGCAGCGACCCCGAGCAAAGAGTGCCAAGGGCGAAGCCCCGTGTTCCCAGGAAGTGGAAAGCCAAACTTAAGTGGACGTGAGGTACCACCATGGTATGTTTCACACTCTATGATTCTCCTCCCTGTAGTCTCTTTCGTACGAAAAGCAAGTTAGTGCGCCTGTGTATCTCCCTTTATCAGTACCAATGGTGTCCGTGGCAGATTTCCCTAGAACAACACAAACATCCATTCCCCGTTGAATTCCCCAGCCAGTCAGCTGGAGCGTTATAGGCCGGCGGCGGGTAAGTTGAGGAATACATGCAATGGGAGAATCTTGCTCCTTTGCCTCTTCGCCCATCACTTCTTCAAGCGGGAACTCGTGCTTCCCCTTCATCCCCGGCATGTGCTCCCCCCACTTTTTGTACCAGATCCTCCTCTCCACCCATCTCCTCTTCACCCTCTCGTACGCGCTCGTGTTGATGACCAGGGGCGTTGGGATGGAGCTCTTATTCCAAAAGTTCTTGTCGGAGGAATCGGCCATGGAGTGGTGCCAGTTGCTCACATGCTTGTAACCGTCCAGCTCCGCCCTGATCCGCCCGCGCCCCACGGAGAGTCGGTAGAGGAACTGGTAGAAGGGGCGCGGGATGTCGCGGCCCGGGTGCAGCGTGGACCCGCGCTCCGGGTTCCGCTGCGTCCCCATCCCGGCGTCGGGGTCAAACGGCTCCTCGTGCGTCCACCGCAGCTTAGGGCCCCGCTCGCACACCTCTCTCCAGATCCCCTGCTTCTTCCACCGGCTCTCGACGTTCCTAGACACACGCCGTTCAAAGTCGTCGTTGATGCCCTCGTAACAGTAGTCCTCGACTGTACGACGCCTCATCTTCAGAAGCCACTCGCGCTCCTCGCCGTGGGTCGCGGACCACTAGTGCTGGGGCTTCAAGGCCTCGTAGCGGTCCTCCTCAGTGGTCACATCTCGGGGTACTAGCCCCTCGGGCCACAGTGACGCGTCCTCATCTGAATTGTACTCTTCCGTTCCGTCGTCAAGAAGCCGGGTGCCGAATCTGCGGGATCTCTCGCGATCTAGTATCCGCGGGAACTCCACGTACCGCATCAGGTTTCATTTCCAGATAGGAGAGGTCGGCGCCGAACCTTTCGATGTCTGCCATCTTTGGATATTTATATTGAAACAAGGTTAGGTGTCTTGTGTGCTTAGTTAAAGGATGGTAATGTAAGGACGCCTTGTGGACATGACGCCTGCGACCCTTTCTGCTCGATGACGGACAAGACAGAAAACGGGCGGCGTCGCAAAGCCGCTTGCGGCACGTCGCGGGTACCAATAATGGCGATGACACAGAACTTTTGAACGAAGGTCACTTCCCGAACTATCTAGATATTTCTTGCCGGCCTTGTTTACTTGCTTCCTCGGTTTCGTCTACGCACTTACATACCAGTCACCATTGTGTGTAAGAGTTGATCGTCCTTTGTCGGCACCCATTGACATGCTCCTCGCTTTTGTCACACGCATATACGCTGTTGTTCTCTTTGTATCCCATATATAACAGCTCATTGCGACTCCCTTGTCCGGAGCGAGGTTATCGAGAGCGACGTGTAGAAGAGATTGGGATGGAACAACGAGGTGGCGTCCTCTTTCCAGCCTCCAGCGTGTAAGTGATTACAGTTCGTAGCCCTCATCATATAGCGCGATGGAGAATTAGCAACACGGTCAGAGATGTGGTCTGGGAGCCTATTGACTCCCGGGTCTGGACAATGAAATGGAAAAGAAAAAAAAAAGGACCTTTAACTGTGAAGCGTCCGATGGAGAGCCCTGTCGTCGCCTACTACTCTCAAAAACCTAGAAAACGAACGCGTTGCCTTGGCGAACACGGCTCTCTCCACCGGGGCACGAAGCAGGCAGAGCATCCTACAAGCACACGCCGGCGGCCGAGTCCTAGCCCAAGGGTCCTGGCCTCTATGGCCTCCATGTGACGCTGGATGAGCGTCTCTATGGGAAGATGCCGTTGACAACGGTCGCACGCGTCACGCGGTCTCCCCCTTCGTCTCGATGCCCTAGGTACTCGATTTGGAGGTTGTAAGCTAGGGCTTCGAAGATTTCGTGGTGACGTTGGCGGCGGGTCTCTCAACCGCTTGCTTAGATTTGACGGTCCCCACGCTCGGAGGGATGGCTCGATCTGAGCAGCGCGCCCTTGGCCAAGCGTATGCTTCCTGACTTACGTCACAGGGGCCTCGCTTCTCGCGATCCCGCCTTGGCCCCCGTCTTATCGGCCCCGACCTTGATGCCGAACACGAGCGCGCAGTCGAGCTCCGCCCGGTCCGGCACAGGCCCCACCTACGCGCGAGGGAGGGGGTGATAAGACGTGATATCACCTGCCGCGACGACCCCGCCGCCGCGCCGGAGGCGGGGAGCTTTGAAGCGGGGTGCGTTGAGGGGGAATCGCCGAGCTGCGCCGTGAGCGGAAGAGTTGCCGCGGCCGTGTAGTTCCGCTTGGGCGAGAGGATCGTAGTGTGCAAGACATGATGGCCGTGCCGTGTGCGCTATTGGGCGATTGGAGTGCTATTACTTTCTTGGCTTCTCAGTCGCCTCTTGCGATGAAAGTGTCTCACTGCGAATATGCCGCATGTAGATGGTGACATGGGCAGCGAACGGGTCTCACCGGCGTCATGGCCGTTGCGGACGTGGAACCTCGAATGGACGCCAGCCACCAAGGAACCGTGCTTCATTCAATAGCCCTGATTTAGCTTCCGGTCAACCTCGGATATGATGCCCCCATCACACATACACACACCAAGGCACCCGTTTCGTCAACGCGCTCGACCTGCCATTGGCGCAGCACTCCAGGGGGCCAATCACGGCGGGGGCCCCCAAACGTGATGGTTGCGATTGAGTCCAGTTGTCGCGGCGATGTCGCCCCGCGGGGGGCGCATGGTGCGCGGTCTAGGGCCTTGATTGGCCGGCGGACGAGGGGGAGGGCAGACGCGGCGTCAGCGTGTATTTGGTGTGGTGGGAGCTTAAGGCATGGGGTGATTGCCCGGCGTGTTAGTGGCCCGTTGTCACCATGTTTCCAGTTATCTTCCTTCCTTCCCTGCTATGGCGCCGGATCGCGCGCTTTTGCACACGCCCCCATCGCGACTTACCAGCCAGTGGAATTGACATGTAATTACCGCATCGAGCAATCAGATGCGGGCCCCGTCAGCTGAGCCAACTCCGCAGCGCCGGACCCAGCCGCTGTCGCAGTTCCCTCCTGTCTCGGAAGGGGAGATTACGGGGATCGAGTGGACGGAAACGGAAATATAACGGAAGGAGCACAATGCCAACGGCACAACGAAAGCGAATAGAAGAAAAGACGAAAAAAGAAGGAGAAAGAAAGGGAAGAAAAAAAATAGGAGGTGCTTTGATCATTTGCAACAAGAGAAAATTTCATCCCCTGTCCCCTGTCGCCTTCGTCGGTGAGAGCCCCTGTAATCTGTGATACAAAGCACAAGCACCCCCAGTATCACTACCGGCAGCCCAGGCAAGGTTTCGATCGCGATGGTTTTAGTCAGGGCTTCAGAAGCGTCATTTCCGCCCGGGCCACTGGACTGGACCCAGGCGGATATCGCGAGAGCTTCCCCGAGATTGCCGAGACCCTCCAAGCCCTAACACACACACAAAGGCGAAGCGTGGACTTTTCCTTTTCGTCTTTCTTCACCCCTCAAACGTGTTCGCCGCCCACGAAGATCACCCGCCACCCCGTGAAACTGGCTTTCGCGAGATCTTCGCGTCCTGGCTTGCCCTATCGCGGCTCGCAGAACGGGGCACGAGGGCCAAAAGGCGGCGAGCGAGCTCACCGCGGAACGCCCCATTCTCCACACACTAAGGGCCCACGGGAACACAAATTGATAATTATTCGCTCCCCCAAACCCTCTTTTTTTTCTCCGGATCGCAGGTACCTTGTATGGGGTACGGAGTCGATCCTCTTAGCGTTGCCGGTCCGGGAAAAATGGGCGGAGACGCTAGTGCCGTTGCCGCTGCTCGGGGGCCCGGGGACATGGAGGCGACCCGTTTGCGACCATGGCGCCATGAGACCCGCGCCCCCTCTCCGGGTTGTTTTCCCACGTTTTCTGTTGCCTCTAGCCAGCAGGCGAATCGGCGTTTGTTGCCACTGCATGCGCCATTCGGGTGGCCGGTTCTGGTCGTCTGGATGGCCGCATACGGCGACATATGTCTCAGTGACGCGGGCGCATGACGGAATGTGCAACGGGCTTGTCCTGCGCCTTGGCTCCGCTCTCCGTTTTCCTCCGTTGGCGGATGAAGACGGGTCGTCTTAGTGCCCGTGAGGCCCGCTAAAGGTACCGATCCGGCAGTATCGGGTATCCATTCCACGCAGCTCGTATCTCTCCATGCCGCCCTTTCATGGGATTGCTGGAATGGGGCACGTCATGCTATCATTACCTTGGTACTGTTGCCATTTTTTTCCGGGCGATTATGGGCGGAGATGCTGTGAGGTACACGAGATAATGGGTCGTGTGCCAGACTGCCTGCGATCCCCTGTTCTTCAGCTCCCTTATCAGGGTATCCCTCATGTCTCTTATCGTCACTTGATAAGTCCCCTTGGGAACATGGAAATTGGAGCAATAGCGATGGACATTCCACGGGGCAGCGCCTTCCCTGTGTGGTGGGTCAGACATCCAGGTACTCATACGAGTCCTTTCCGCTGTTTTGTGTGACGTCCCAAGTAAACATACCCACATTGGTAAGCCGTGTCTGGCACCATGCCCCCTTCCCACAGTCCCCTTCGTCCCGTTCCGGATCCCAAAGTACGGGGTACATCTCCTAGGCTTCCCGGTACTTCCGACGGGGCGCGCCTGACTCACAGCTTGGGGCTACCTGTGCTGGGGAAGACTCGTCGTCATCCCCCAGTAGCTTAATCGCACAAGTATTACGGCGGATAACAAGTATATACCCGCGACACGGGCCCCTTCCAAACACGGCCCCGGAGCCTCCTTCCCCTTTGTTCTCTCCAAACACAATCAACAACAGAGAAACAATCCAAACATTTCGAGATTCACTTGTCGCCAGTCCAGATTATCGCGTCAGCGTCGCCGGGAGCACATTGACCCTGTTATTCTCATTCCGTCAGATTCACCGCCTCAAGCTTGCCTTGGCTATTCGCTTGCTTGCCTCGACTTCGCTTGGATTCTTGCTTTGCTGCCAAAACCTCTGCAGTAAGTCTCGTTGTCCGCTTCCTTTTTATCATCGTTGGACTTGCCCCCTTCCACTGGCGCGAGCCTTCCTCGCGTCCAAGAGCTGTTGCCTGGCCTTGTATCATTCCCATCCCAGCGACACCGCTCGACCCAGCTTTACTCCTATCGCCTCCCTCCTACACCACGGCACCACACCAACACCACTCGAACTTAGGCTGACCACGTCTCTCTCTTCTCTCTTCAGAACCAAACCCAAGCGTTGTATCTGACCCAACGGACGAAAATGGCGTCTCCGGCTTACGCTGCTCGCGATATCCCCAAGGCCTCCTTGAGCCGAGACAACTTAACTGCTGTAGCGGCTCGGAGCGTCCCTGGGACTGCGACACGATCTCATCCCCTTCCGACTCCTCCCAACTCCATATCCCCTGCCCTGCCTCCCCACGGCCTCAAGGCACAGCTTCAGAAGGCCCAGCTCGAGTCCATAGACTCGGACCTCGACCTGCAGGACGACCAATCCGCGCGCTCCGGGTCCCAGTCGCCCGCCTTTGAGTGTGCTGGCGCCATCACCAGCGCCATGCTCGCGAAGTACCACCTGCCGGATATCATGCTGAGCCACGGGCCCCTAGCCATCCGCCACATCATGGGGTACCTCACGACGTCGGTGCCCGGCTTCGCCGGGATTCCCCCAGCCAAGGCGCGCAGGTTAGTTGTCGGGGCTCTGGAGGGGAGGGGGGGAGAAGGCGGTGGGCTAGACGGCGATGTGGAGTTTGAAAAGGTCGGCTGGGGCAGGTGGGATGCCAGGCGGCGAGGACAACCCGCTAGGAGCAGGCGATCGCCTTCGAGGGCCAGGTCGCCGCCGTATCCCGCCAGCATCCCCATTCCCAGGTACGACGCGCGGGTGGCCGGTAGGTCTCGGCTCAACCCGGCGTCCAGGTCTAGCATGGGGGAGTCAGTCGTCTTCTCGCACGACGACCACGAGATTACTATGGCGGAGAATGAGGCTGACAAGATGTCGCTCGATGGCTCCGCCTCTGCCTCGTGCTCCGAGGCCCCCGACGACGACATGGTCATGAGGGACGACGATCCCGACGACGTCACCGACGACGAGGATTGGGCGGCCATCGGCGCGGCCGCCCTCCGCGCCGATTCATACCCGAACCGCGCCGCCGCCATGTCGTCTGAACTATATACCGGCGGCGGCATGCGCTCATTCTCGGCCTCGGCCGGTATGGCACGCTCGCTACAGCCGGAGAACATTGACGCCTCGGCGCTAGAGGCCACCTCTGACGCGCAGGAGCGCGAGGCGGTCGAGGCGCTGATGCAACTTCGTTCTGTATAATACCCCTTTTCATATCGGCATGGCAGGCGTTTTCACTTTGCATATGTTTCTTTTTATTCCGGAGGCATCTTTTGGGAAGGGGGACTGGATTTCCACCTCGGTTTATGCTCTCCACGCAACGACTTTCAACATGGGGCCTGGGTCTTGAGAGCAGTGTTTCCGATACTGCCTCGACCACGCCCGGACTACACCATCGCGGTGGATTTCACTTATACCCTTGCACGACCTTATACTTCTCTCCACTTTTTGCATCATACTCAAGTTTATTCAACATTACCGGCGTCCTGGATCGAACACGGGGGCCTATCGCGCATTGGGGGTATTATTGGATACCGGGTTCGGAAGTCGCGTGGGCACATTACACACAGCCCAACTTGCATCTTTCAGACTACGCGTTTGACATTACGATTTTTTTTCGGGGGACTTGGACTCGGTGTGAGGATGGTGTCAGCAACCGGGTGCTCGGTTCGGCAGAATTTGGCTTTTGAGTGGCGACGTTTTGTCTGCTGCCACTAGAACGTGGAGATGGCGCGAACCTTGTTCTGCTTTCGTCACCGCCACTGGAGGGGCTCAAGCGACTGGGACTCCTGGCTGCCGCGGAGCGCTCGGTATGGTGATGACGAGTAATTACGGTGGGAGTAAATATAATATTGAAACAAGAGAGGAAGGGGCTCTTCGGGTCCGTGTGCTGGAGGCTCCCGGTTTCCGGCCATGGTAAGAGTCACCGCCCCCCAATATTCTATCGTGACTATAATTACAACTATCTGGCTGGAATACACTGTTACGGTTGATCAAGAGATGCACGTATATCGTCCAAGTCCGCACGACGTACCCGTCAATACCGTGCCTGAGACCTGTAAGTGGCCCGGATTACTATACTCATCTCCTCAAACCTTGTTGAGATAAGCGAGCCCTATCCACTCCTCACCGCATCAGATACGGGCCAGCCCGCCGGGCGCCTATAACCCATCCCACCTACAGCTATCATTCTGCCCAGCTCCTCCTCATCCCTCGGCGGTTTTTCCCCTTGAGAAGCAGTCCTCCGACTGGTCGGAGCTTTGGGACTCGGGTGGGAACTGCCTCAGGGACGGGGTTCAACCCTTGCCAGCGCTGATCAATCTTATCGAGCCCAACCCAGAGGACAGGGCTGCGAAAAGACCACGACGTCGCCACGTTCACCCTCCACGGTTTCGGCGTTGTAGGGCTCCAGGTCTCTAGAATGAGGAGTACCGTGACCGAGGCACACATAGTCTTTGAGCTCAAGGTGCCCTCGGCGTATAACTTACGCAACGAGGAGGACATCTCGCGCACGACAGCGCTAGCGAACCTCTGGTCGTCACAGCGGACTTCGTCATCGGCAAGTGGGATGTCGGACTCATAGCCGGCGGACTTGCCTTGGTACAGCATTGTGACTACGCCGTATATTGCTCCTCCTCTTGCCATCTACCACCATCCCCCACCGTTTCCTGCCATTGCCCACTGCTTCCCACGATGTCGAAATGCTGCCAAACAGATTCTCATGTCCCCGACAGTTTCTCTGTGTCCTGCCACCCTTAGTGAGATGCTACTAGGCCGTCCGCATGCCCCAGTCCACGGAGACTTATGAGGTGGGGAAGGGCCTGGATATACTAAGTGTTTAGAAGCTCAAGCGCGAAGAGGCTTGAGATGATATATTCATGCCTAGGAGGCTAGACACGAAGATGTGGGCACTGCCGCTCGGAAAGGCACCGCTGGCTGCTTTTACAAACTCGGTCAGCACGTCCTTTGCGTTATCCGTCCTCGTGGATTACTCTCCAATACCAGGGACAGGTAACGACATGGCGGGCGTATCACCGAAGTAAGTCATCGACTTAAGCGCCAGCATCCCGAGAGACTTTGCTCACCCGCAGTCCCATCACCAAGCCACCCTCGTCAAGATACTAATGGTACCGCCTGGCACGGTCCACGCGCGTAAAATCAGATTCCGCCACAGCACCGTCAACGTGGCAGCATTTGACACACCCGGTCCTCCTATCGCCCGCCCCTTCCCTGGTAAAAAAACAACGTTGAAAGATACCACAACACGGAATTGAGTTTGCCTCATACTCGGGGTTTCGATCGATGATGCGAGTGGGGCGAGCGACTTACACGAGAGACGAAGCTTCCAGGCCAACGTCCGTCGTGAACAAGCTCTTGGAAACTACGCGCAGGTCAGCATCATTGCCACCCATATGACTTGTCGCCCCTCGTGAGCCCCTTCAGGGCTCACTCCAAATCCTTAACGCCGGCCGATGTCGACGGTTTCTCGCCGGTATCTTACCGGCGCTCGTTGAAGTGGTCAGAGAGAACGGAATCGCTCGAATTTAGTCGCCCATTCACATGGAACAGTTGACCTGGTGATCCATGTTCAAGTAAGACGCAAAATTGCATCATTGCATCAAGTAGACGGTCCTTTCCGTCATAGCCAAGGTGGCTTGAGTATTCCGGATTTGGAAGCCGGCCTCGACGGGTGGGATAACGACAGCCATGTCCAACTAAGCTTGTCACGGGCATCCATCCCTACCCGTGTTGTATCCCGCATCAAAAGGAAAGAGGATCAAAGGGAAAGACAAGTGCAGATGAGACATCTTCGCTCACGTGCGGACCGAGGCTCTGGTCTAGCGTTTCGAAGTAGTCGGTTTCGGGAACGCCACACATTGACGCGGTAGACGACTGAGCCTCCGCGGTCACTCCGGTGCAGGCTGTCCCGCTCTGACTGGGCATCGGTATGATGCCCCCGGTCGGGACACTGCCTGCATCCAAGGTGCCTGGTAAGGCAGGCTGTGGGAAAGCATCCACGCCGAGTGTCGCGAGCGGAAACATTTGGTCCATCTGACTCAATTGCGCCAAAGATTCTGGTGACAGCCACGGCCAGGGGATGGACAGCTCGGGGACGGCGGGGTCACGGCTGTGGAGCCCTATGCGAGCGGTGCCGATATCAGACGCTGCAACTTCATACATCTTCTCTAGAGTGGATGGTGAGAGGACCCGTGGGGGTGGGACCTCGAGATCAGCGGGCTGCTGCTCGGTGGGATGCGACGTATCCGGTGAGACCTGGGTTTTCACGGTTCCCGCGAGCCCGTAGCCAATCTTGAACAGACTTAGCCAGCTGGGGTTGTCGGCCGGGGTCTGGTTCCACGGGTCGTCGTCATCGTATATCATGAGCCGCGCTTCTCTCTGGAGCATGTCGTCCGTTATACTCACGCCATCGGCTTTGCAGACCCTGACAAAGTCACCTAGACGGGCTGTTAAGAGCTCAAAAACCGTGGGCAGGCTCGGCCCATCCGCGCTAGCCTGGCCTGCCTTCCGAGAAGCGCTGAACGGCTCAAAATTCTTGTTCTCGCACCCAATCAGGTAAGGGGGCATTGCATTCTCGACGAGCAGCGCGACGGCAGGTTCTAAACCTCGACATCCGTTCCAGTCCTTCATTAGAGCACCGGCGCGAAAGTGGCGGGCTAGGTGGTCGTTGCGGTCGGACCATAGAGTGAAGGTTTCCTTGCAGAAGCCGCAACGCGATTTCATGTGTGTGACTTTGGACGCCCAGTTCTTCATCGAGGGTCGGACTTCGTAGACGTCGTGGGAGAGGCGGAGGTGCTGGCGGAAGTGGTCTTTCCGGTAAAAGGTACGTGCGGGTTGGGGCTTGGCCACGCACTTGCTCGCATCGTGTGCCTTGAGATGGGCTGGGGACGGATCTACCTCGTCGCAAAACACACACGTCGAAAATGCTTCCGTAGGCTCGCGATGCAGCGGCCCATGTGGCATGCAGATCCACCTCTCGAGAGTGAGATGCAATGTCCCCTCGTGCCGAGTCCAGTCGTACTTGGACCTGAATGTGTCGGTGCAGAATGTGCACTGGTAGATGCGTTTATCGCTCTTCTCGGGATACTCGGACGGTCTGCGATGGGCTCTGTTCGGATTCCTCCGGCGCCTACCCTTGCTACCGGAGCGGCCACCCCATGTGTGAAGACTTGGGACCGACCCAGAGCTGTACGAATGGACGGACGAGTTGCTTGAATGGCTTCGTGACGAGAAGTCGATGGAGCTGGCCGAGTCGGAAGGCAAGATCCCCCCTCCGGAGCTTGAGCCGCCGTCCAAAGGAGCAGTGCGAAGATACGCGGGTTCAGCGCCACCCGGCAAAGCCGCTCTCCCGACCGCCTGCTCTATAGCGTGCCAAGGAGCGGGTTCCTCTTCTGGGGGGGAATTGCGCCAGCGGTCGAGCGGGCCCATGTTATCCCGCGCATCTGACCGAAGGACGTTGGAACTCGGGATGAAAGACGACGCTGGTTCTTCGAAGCGGGGCTGGGTAGAATATGACGTTGGTCCGGTGGGAGCGGCGGGCGAGTCTTGAACGTCTCGTTTCACCGTGTACCGGCGGCGAGCATTGACAAACCAGTACGAGATCTGGCGGATGCTTAGGCCTGTCTGTTCCCTGAGCGCCTCCTTTTCATCCTCTGTCGGATAAGGGTAACATTGGTGCTCCGAAAACCACTCCTTGAGGATTCTCGTCGAAGTCCTACTATGACGGGCTCCGTTTCGAGCTGGAAGCATCTCGGCGATGCTGTTGGTGCCGCGGTCTTGTCAGCACTATCAGCATATGGATCGAGCATCCACCTTCGCGGTGGCTGTCATGGCTCGGCGCAGGTAAAAGAAAATGAAGAGGGGGGGGAGGAAAGGCGCCCAGCGCCTACCTTGTTGGTCGTTGCTACTTGGGAGATCTGGGAGAAGGTATTGAGTGAGCCTCCTAGATCGGAGGAGGAGGTAAGAAAGTCCAGTAATACATGCACGTATGTAACCGGTACGGGCACTCGGAAACCACCGAGCCCTTTTCGCGAGACACAGGTCGGCTCATTTGGACGACAGCTCCCTCCCCTCACCACCCCACACCCATAAAGCCCCACTGACAGGTCGCTGTCATCTCCCAGCGAAAGAAGGACGGCAGATTGCAAGCGAGGCCTGAGTCTGAGCTTCAATTCATGGTGGAACGCCAAATGCCCTCGGCTGCCATAACCATAACGTACAGTTACGTACAAGCACTTGCATGCAGGTGCAGCGCAGGTGCGGTGGAGAGGACCATCAGTTTGGCGGCAGGGTCGTGTTCTACGCATGATCTTTAATCCTAACCGAGTCCGTTCCTTTGCTAGCCCATCTCTTTTGATGCACGCCTCCACTCACCCCGTCACACACCGCACCGCCCGGATTTCTCCCTAATTAATCGTTCTTTGTCGCTCTCACCCCCTCCCCCAGCTTCTTCCCAACCAGTTCCCATCTTGCTCTCCGAACCGCACGCTGCCACGCCGTCTTTCGCCAACCCCTCAATCCACCAGCACCATGAGCGACGGAGAATCAGATGTCGAGGTGCAACGGCTGGAGCTCTCGGACGATGACGCTCTTTTGCCGCACCTGCCCACGTCCTTCGGAATGAAATCGAAAGGGCACGATGTCACGGCCCAGATCGAGCGATGTCGACGGGCTGTACCGGCGCCCGCCTCGGTAGAAGACGCCCAAAAGTCTAAGCCCAGAGTTCTAGCGACGTCCGATTCCGAGAGCGACGAGAGCGACACCGACGAGTCATCCGAGGACGAGGACGAATTTCCCGTGTCGCACGAGATGGTTCTCAAGACCCACGAGCGTGCCGTGACGACGACATCCCTCGACCCGGCCGGTGGCAGGCTGATCTCCGGCTCCATTGACTGCAACGTCAAGTTCCACGACTTCTCCGCCATGACGCCCACCACGCTACGCGCCTTCCGGACCGTCAATGCCTACGAATCTAAGCGAGCCAACGCGACCGCCGACTCGCACCCCGTGCATCACGTTGACTTCAATCCCCTTTCGGGTGGTGTTTTCCTCTGCGTTTCCGCCCACCCACAGCCCAAGATCATATCGAGAGACGGCGATATACTCACAGAGTTTGTCAAGGGAGACATGTATCTTCGGGACATGCATAACACCAAGGGTCACATCTCCGAGGTAACGACAGGGACGTGGCATCCTTCGGACAAGAACGTTTGCCTTACGGCAGGCACCGACAGCACACTTAGGATATGGGACATTAATAACAAGCGAAAACAAAAGGATATCATCGTCTTCAAGTCCAAGGCTCCGGGCGCGGGTGGCAGGACACGCATGACAGCCGCAGCCTGGAGCTCGCAAGCCCAGGGAGGAAACAACATCATCGTCGCCGCGGCCCTGGATGGAACTCTCATCATGTACAGTGGCGACGGTCCCTTCACAAGGCCGGCCGGCGAGATTCGAGAAGCACACGCCCCGAATACCTGGACTGGAGGCCTCGATATTTCAGCTGATGGGAGAATGGTCGTTACCAGGGGAGGCGACAATACCGTTAAGCTCTGGGACACGCGCAAGTTCAAGGAGCCTCTGGTCACTGTCTCACACCCCTCTACATCCGACCATTACCCCACGTCTACCGTCAAGTACTCGCCAAACTCAACGAACATCATCACGGGGTCTCCCACTGGGGATCTGTATATCTTGAATCCGGCAAACCTGCGGCCAGAGCTGGTGACGCCAGTCACTCCTGGCTCGGCGCTTATCACCGTCAATTGGCATCCAAAAATTAACCAGATCATCACAGGCTCGGCGAACGCGGAAACTCACGTTCTCTTTAACCCGAAGCTATCCTCCCGAGGGGCCGTGGAAGCAATGTCCCGGGCTCCTAAGAAGCGCCACGTCGATGATAACCCGGAACTCACCATGGACCAGACCGCTGGTCTTTCTGCCGACTCTATCATCACCCCCGGAGGCATCCTGCCCGGATCGAAAAAGTCTGGTGTGACAAACACGGGCAGGTCAAAGGACCCGAGGCGCCCACAGATCCCGCAGCAGACTCCGTTCATGAACAACGCGCCCGACGAGAAGCACATCACGGAGAACATCCCCCTAGCGCGCATGTTGCACGAGGACCCGCGCGAAGCTCTGTTAAAATATGCAGACGTCGCCGAGAAGGATCCCATGTTCACCAAGGCGTGGCAGGGTGAAACACAGTATAGGGAACTCAGCGAAGATGAAGAGGAAGGGCCGGACAGGAAAAAGGTAAAAAGGTGATTTGCTGCCCCCAAGCCTGTCCTTATTTCTTCCGCAGTTATTTTGCGTGTATGATTACCGGGAGGTGCCATGTCGCGGCAGATGCCGGGGCTCGTCTATGGTGAGTGAAAGTGGGACTCCGCCACTCATGAAGGCGTTTGCATTGCTTATGGAAAGGGTCCTTGCAATGTACCTCTCTCTCACCCCTGCTCTCCATATCGCGGCGGAATGGTCGACGCCAATACCTAAGCTGCTCACCCTTTCGCGCGGTACCATACTAGCTGTCGTTCACCGTCAGACGAACATCTATTGCGGTATTTGGAGAGGCACGTCCCAGCAAGTCCTGAGAAATCATCACGTGACTTTGCACATGTGGCCACGCGGCCCGCTGGGCCCATAATATAGCCCCACATGCTCTGCTTACTCAAGGTCTTGATGCGTCTCCGTGCTGGAAACTACTGTGACTCGCGTATTTGCAGACCGCACCAACCGTCACGCTGAATCTTGTTCGCTGTGGTTCTTCACCTCCCCCATCATCCGCCGACCGCGCATCGAAAAATCGCAAGGCCCCTCGAAGTAGCCATCAGTGCTATCTCAAATCGCCCCGAAAACCCCTTCCCACGCGATTTCATCGCGCACCTCATCAAGGCCCCCTCCCCCCAACGCGACACAAATCGCCTCCCAACTAGGCAATTTTTTTTGCCTGCGATTGTCGCTGATTTTCCCGTTTTCGCCCCTCTCAATTCCTCATATTATCCCCACCACGTCTTGGAATCCGCCTTGACGAGTTCCACCGCGGTGCGCCTAGGAATTGACCTCGACGCGGCTCACACAAGTCACTTATCATTCCCGGCCGCGACCTCCGACCTCACCTCGGCTGACGCTGGCCTCGTGCCACGTTAACTCGACCTCGCCTGCCGAGCTTGCATTCTCTATTTTGGTCCTTCGCTTCGCGCGCTCCCTTAATCACCGGCCACCAACTCGCGTCGCTCCTTTTCCGCGCTACCAACGCGAGTGTCCCGCATCGACGAGCACGACTTGTCGCATCCACACTCTGTGGTCCCTGCGCTCTAGACACACTGCCAACGACGACGTCGCCCCCGCGATATGAGCCGGAGGTAAACGCGGAGTATAGTCGATTAGGTATCGCGTCAAGACACGTAAAGGGGGCTTGGGACTTTAGACCGGCAACATGGCTTCTGTGCAGCCCAGCCCTGCTGTCCCACACCTTGGTGCCGCGATGTCCGGTGCGCTTCCAAAGCAGGAGGTGGAAGAGGTGTTCAGGGTACGTTATCCCATGCGCGTATTGCATCTCCGCCAGCTGCCTTGTCGACTTTCACCAATCCGGCCGCTTGTGCGCGAACCGCTCCATACTGCATCAAAATACTAACCTATGCCATAGAAGTTCAAGCAGATGAAAGACGCTGGCGTGTCACCGACCGACCCTGAGTTCATCAAAGTTCAACAGATCTTGCGGAGTGTTCAGCAGGCTCATCGTCTTAAGCAGCAATACCTTCAACAACAGTCGCAACAACAGGCCCAGAATTCTCCAAACGGCGTTAATGGATCGCAACCTGTTAGGCCAGACGCCGCTGCCAATCAAGCCACTACAACCCAACCGCCGGGTCCCGGCGCCGCTCCCGGATCGACTTCATCATCGTCCAGTGCACAAAATGGGAACAATACGGGCCTCTTTTCCCAACAGCAACTGGCCATGCTGCGACAACAGATCAGTGCCTTTAAACTGCTCTCGAGAAACGCCGGCCTTCCGCAGAACATTCGCCAGACCATCTTCTCGCAGCGCCAGAGGCGGCAGGCCTCGGTCCATGAGCCTGCAGCCCAGCCCACTCCTAGTGCGTCACAAACACCACACGAATCTGCTAAGAAGTCGTCTACCGATGTCGACGGCGTGTCGGAAGCGGAGGCTTCCAAAGACACGACCCCGAAGACGTTCAAATCACCATACAGCATGTTGAAGCCTACCATCAACTATTACGATCATGGGCAGCGCAAAAACCGATGGATTATCCCGAGCATCTTCCCCACGGGGGTTGATATCGATCAGCTCCGACTCGAGCAAGAGCGGTCTCTTTTCAACAGGATGAGCCACAGGTACTCGGAGCTGCGGTCCCTACCTGCCAACATTGCCCACTGGGACTCGAAGAAGGAGGCCACCGAGGCGGACGAGCGTTTACGGATCAAGGCGATAATCGAGATGAAGGCTCTGGAGCAGTATGCGAGGCAACGAAAACTGCGCGAAAAAGTTGGCCAGATGATGATGTCCTATGACAACCTGGCAATGACCACGAATCGTAGCAACTACCGCCGCATGAAGAAGCAGAGCGTTAGAGAGGCCCGCATCACGGAGAAGCTCGAGAAGCAGCAGCGCGATGCTCGCGAGAACCGTGAGAAGAAGAAGCACGTGGACTTCCTCCGAGCTATCTGCAACCACCGCGCCGAGATCCTTAACACGGCTGAGGCGCAAAAGAGCAAGGCACACAAGCTCAGTAGAGTCATGCACAGCCAGCATTACAACATCGAAAAGGAGGAGCAGAAGCGGATCGAGCGGACGGCGAAGCAGCGTCTCCAGGCCCTCAAGGCTAACGACGAGGAGGCATACATGAAGCTGCTGGATCAGGCCAAGGATACTCGTATCACTCACCTTCTTCGGCAGACGGATGGATTCCTTACGCAGCTTGCTTCATCCGTCAAGTCACAACAGCGCAAGGCAGCTGAGAGGTATGGAGACGATGGTGGTTCGATTGAACCTGAGGAGAGTGAGCCTGAGGAGGAAGACGAGGAAAGTGGCCGCAAAATCGACTACTATGCCGTCGCCCACCGTATCAAGGAGGAAGTCACCGAGCAGGCTACCATGCTGGTCGGTGGAACCCTCAAAGAATACCAAATCAAGGGCCTTCAGTGGATGTTGTCTCTGTACAACAACAATCTCAACGGTATCTTGGCAGACGAAATGGGTCTCGGCAAAACCATCCAGACAATCAGTCTCATCACCTACCTCATCGAGAAGAAGCAGCAGATGGGGCCGTATCTTGTCATTGTGCCTCTCAGCACACTGACGAACTGGAACCTCGAGTTCGAAAAGTGGGCGCCGTCGGTCTCGCGGATAGTGTACAAGGGACCCCCGAACGCTCGTAAGCAGCAACAAGAGAAGATCCGACAGGGCAGATTCCAGGTGCTCCTGACGACATATGAGTACATCATCAAGGACAGGCCGGTTCTCAGCAAGATCAAGTGGTTCCATATGATCATCGACGAGGGCCACCGCATGAAGAATACGCAATCGAAACTTACTGCCACCATTCAGACATACTATTCGACCAGGTTCCGGCTCATTCTCACCGGTACTCCCCTTCAGAACAACCTCAGCGAACTATGGGCCATGTTGAACTTTGTCTTACCAACAATCTTCAAGTCGGCGACAACCTTTGACGAGTGGTTCAATACGCCTTTTGCCAACACAGGTGGCCAGGACAAGATGGACTTGACGGAAGAAGAGCAGATTCTTGTCATTAGGCGTCTTCACAAAGTCCTGCGGCCCTTCCTTCTTCGGCGTCTCAAGAGTGACGTGGAGAAGGACCTTCCGGACAAGACCGAGAAAGTCATCAAATGCAAGTTCTCTGCTTTGCAGTCCAAGCTTCACAAGCAAATGGCCACGCACAACAGGCTCATCGTTAGCGACGGCAAGGGCGGCAAGACTGGCGCTCGTGGCTTGAGCAACATGATCATGCAGCTACGAAAGCTCTGCAATCATCCGTTCGTGTTTGACGAGGTGGAGAATGTACTAAACCCTCTCAGTGTCAGCAATGACATGCTGTGGCGGACTGCCGGAAAGTTCGAGCTGCTTGATCGGATTCTCCCCAAGTATCAAGCAACGGGTCACCGTGTTCTCATGTTCTTCCAGATGACTGCTATCATGGACATTATGGAGGATTACTTACGGTATCGCAAGATCCAATATCTCCGACTCGATGGTACAACCAAGTCGGAGGATCGGTCCGAGCTCCTCCGGGCCTTTAACGAGCCTGACTCACCGTACTTCATGTTCCTTCTATCTACCCGCGCTGGTGGTCTCGGTCTGAACCTTCAGACGGCCGACACTGTCATCATCTACGACTCAGATTGGAACCCTCACCAGGATCTGCAAGCGCAGGACCGTGCTCACCGTATCGGTCAGAAAAACGAGGTCAGAATTCTCCGACTGATCAGTTCAAATTCGGTGGAGGAGAGGATTCTCGAACGTGCTAGGTTCAAACTCGACATGGACGGCAAGGTCATCCAGGCGGGTAGATTCGACAACAAATCTTCTGAGACGGACCGGGATGCTATGCTGAGGACACTCCTCGAGACGGCAGACATGGCCGAGCTGGGAGATCAGGAAGAGATGAACGATGAGGAACTAAACATGATCCTGGCTCGAAGCGACAAAGAAATGGCTGTGTTCCAGAAACTAGACGAGGAACGTCGGCGCGACCCTATCTACGGCACAGATCCCGGGTGCAAGGCGAAGCCCAGGCTCATGGTGGACGAAGAGCTGCCCGACATCTACCTCACCGAAGGTAACCCCGTGGAGGAAGAGGAGGAGACGGTGCTTGGGCGCGGGGCTCGCGAACGCACAAGAGTCAAGTACGATGATGGTCTCACTGAAGAGCAGTGGCTGATGGCAGTGGATGATGACGACGACTCCCCTGAGGCTGCGGCCGCGAGGAAGCAGGCTCGTCGGGATAAGCGCGAGGTCAACAGGCTAAAACGGCAGTCCAAGGGGAACTCGTCCGGCGTGAACTCACCGACAGCCAGTCGCGCGAGCACCGAGGAGGCCGAGACGCCTAAGAAGCGTGGGCGGAAGCCCGGTCCCAAGGTCGAGAAGCGCAAGGCGGAAGACGGCGACGACGAGCCGCCGCCAAAGAAGCGTCGCGGTCCTCAAGGGCGACCAAAAACTGTCCAAGCAGTGAACGGGGATCCTCGCGTGAGCCCGCAGCAGCGCGAGATCCTGCAGAAGAGCTTGAGGTCGCTCTTCGACTCGCTCATGGCACTTGAAGTGGACGATATCCTCGAGCCTGAGGAGGAGGAGGAGGAGGAGGAGCCTGGCAAACGACTCATCATCGGACCGTTTATAAAGCTTCCGCCCAAGCGTGACTTTGCCGACTACTATGTCATCATCCAGTCGCCAATCTGCATGAAGATGATCGAGACCAAGATCAAGAAACTCGAATACAGCAGCCTGGGCGGTCTGCAGAAGGACATTGAGTTGATGGTCAAGAACTGCCGGACGTACAACGAGGATGGCAGCATCCTTTACCAGGATGCCAACACAATAGAGGTTCGTTTGCACTGTCACGGGTCCCGTCCTTGCTATAATCGTCAATACTAACAGCTTCCAGGAGTTCTTCAACGCCCAGTTCCAGGCAGAGCTCGCCAAGACCCCGGAACTGCAGGAGCTTGAGCAGCTGGGGGACAAGGTCGAGTCGGCTGCGCCTTCCACCAACGGCACGCCACAGCCGGCCCCGACGGGCACTAGGATTAGACTGGTGTCGTCAAGCGCCAAGGAAACTGCCAACGGCGACAAGGTGGATGGCTAGATTCCGGGGTCTATCCGCTAAGGAGGCTTCCGTGTGTTTCAACCAAGGGGTGGGGGCCAGGAGTGAAATGGTCTTTTGGGCGGCGTTCAGGGGGTGCTCGGGAATACCCGGAGGGTATTATCAGTGCTCGGGGAGGGCGAGCACGTGTATCATGAAAATCCTATACTCGTCTTGTTTTTTTCGTTCCAATCTTCTTCTTTCTTCTACCGTGTCCCTCGGAACTCCTATCACTCTTTTTTTTTTTTTTTTTCCCTCCGACGATGGGACCAGAGCGTGTGTCTTGGACTCAAAAGATGGGACCATAATTCTGGGGTATCGGGGGGCTCGGTGGGGCGCTGGAATGGCCATGCTCTTGGACTGTTCGTCGCATTTGCCGCGGGGTGAGTTGGACCGGCTCTTGGGCGTGTGTTGAGTCGCTTTGTCTCTCCGTTGACTTTTGTGACTAGACAGCGGCGCTATGTTCATGTACTTTATAATAGAAACAGGAAGGGAAAAGGATGGTACTTCTGGTTACGTCTAGCTCTTTTCGCCATCTTATCTTGGTGATTCTTCATGTTTCGGTGTGTGTGTGGGATACTGTAGTATGTGAATAATGGGTGGTGGGCTGCAAAGCACGCTCGGGACTGACACAAGACGCGGCTGCCACATAACATAAGAGGTTGAAGATGGTGTTTATTAAGACCGGACAAGGAGGAGGCCCATCTCCAGTCATAAGAATTCAGATACTATGAATGCCCTCGGAATCCCTCCAGTTGCAAAATATATCCGTAAACGCCTTGCCCGCTGCAGGAAATGAGAGACGCATGAGCGGCAAATCGAAGGGCGCGTAAAAGGAAGCGTTACAATAGGCGCAGGCGCAATCCTACAAGCAAATACACCCTCGTCGGTCCGACCATACGTGGAGTACCACTTCCCAATTCACATTTAGCCCCCTACGCCTCCGTAACCCCACTCACAACGCCGTAGATGTCACCGGTGGACCCTACCCCATCAGTATCGGAACGCGCTCCCTAGCCTGCGCGTTCCACACAGACGACACGATGTGTCCCAGCCCCCGCCTGTAGCACAGGTCACCTACACGCTCGACCCATAGCACGTTGACGTAGTCGACCACGCCCTCCGAGTCCATGACGCCCCTCAGCACCTCGTCATCAAAGACGTGGGACCCCCCGCGCTCCGAAGCCTCGGAGATAGCGACGAACTCCAGCTTCTCCTCGCCGTCGTGGTTGGAGGCCTGCACGCCCAACCACGCGTCGTGGCTCCGGAACCGCCCCGCCCAGCGGCCGCCGCGGTCAAAGACGTCGCCTATGGCAATGGGCGGGTTCGTGCGCGCCTTGAAAGCCTTGTTCCCGCTCATCTCGACGTCGAAAAAGCCGCGCGTAGTGGTGAAGGACAGGAGGCTGCCGGGCGGCGGGGGCCCCGCTATGAGCTGCTCTGGCCCACTGGTGGGCGGCACGGGAATGGGGTAGCGGAAGACAGTGGCAGGGTCCGAGGCGTGCTTGAAGTCGTAGTTGTCACGGGTCCAGCCCTCCGGTAGCGAGGCGGAGCGGCGAAATGACTTGCCGCGGTACTGCAGGCCGTTGGAGGCGAGGGGCGTGCTGATGGTGCCGTCGGTAATAGCCCAGGCGATGTTGAGGGAGCGGAGGCGGAAGTGCGACTGGGACTGGAAGCGGCGGGCCGAGGCGCCGCGCTTGAAGGGCGGCGATGAGTCGACGTAGTCGGCTGCGGCACGCCAGAGGAGCAGATCCGCGGGTATGTCATCGAAATACCACCCCATCCATGACCATGAAGGGAGCGCGTTGAAATGCGTCGAATCGAGAGGGAGTGTCTTTCTTCGGATGGATATCTGCGGCTGCCAGAGTAGCGCGGCCTCGAAGAACATGACGGGCATTCCCCAGACGAAACCGCCGGCGAAGACCTTGGACAGCACCGACGTGACACCGGCGAAGGCTTTCGGCGTGTCCTCAACAAAGGAGAGCCTCCTCATGGTATAGTCCATAACGATGCGTGCGTAGTCATCCATGTCGGGCCACGGCGAGTGCTGGAAGGCGAGATGGGCGCTCCCCAGGCGACTCGCGCACTTGTGGCCGGACCCGGGCTTCAACATCCTCAGCCTACTCTGTGAGCCCTGGAACGTCTCGCAGTGGCACTCCCACGTCACCGTGTCTTCGAAGATATAGACAGCCCTCCGCGCATAAAGGGCCTCCTCAACGGTCCACGCGCGCATGCTCCACTTTGACTCGGCGACGAGTTCGTTATGCGGCTTGTTCGCCGGCTTGGTGGCCTTCGCCGTGGGCTTCTTGTCAAGACCGCCGAGGCGGGCGTCGGCGTTGCCGCTAGCGGCGACGATGGTGAGGTAGGCGTTGGCGAAGATGTAGGCCATGTTCCTGACATGCCTGTCCTTCTCGCGCTCGTCATCCTGCACGATGCACAGGCGGTCGACCCACAGCAGCGATAGGCTGAGCTTGCGCGTGAGCCACATGGCGTCGACGATGGCCTGCGGTAGGTCATCCTCGGGTATCTTCCTCTCGAGGCCGGCAACGTTGGAGGCAAGCGACACGACAGGCGGGTGTTTCCCGTGGGACTCCCAGACGTAGCTCAGCGCGACGTACTGGTCGCCGGGACGCGACCTTACGAGCCTCCCGTCGACACAGTCGACGAGCCACGCGGGACGAAAGGTGTTGTTGTGCGGGTCATCGTCGTAGCAATGCCTTCCGTGCTCGGCATTGCACTTCTCCAGCCATGTGCGTATTTTGATGACGGGGTTACCCTTGGCAGCGGCGGATGTCGAGGCGCGGCGCGACACCGAGTTCCCAGGCAGGAGGCCGCCCCACGACGACTTTAGCCTCTCGGTGATGCTCTGGCGGCGGACGGGGCTTGCGGGCGGCGGGGGTCTTCGAGGATCGCGGGGCCGGTGAGCGCTCGGGGGCATGGGCGCGCCGCTCCCGGATCGTTGGTGGTAACGCGCGTCGCCGTTACTCGGTCCCCTCCCGTGCTCAGCGGGGCGGCGGTGATGCGCATCGTCGGGTCTGGGTTCCCTCTCCCTCTCTCTATACCTAGGCCGGTCAGGGTCGGGTTCGTGGCCCCCTTCTCCGTCGCGGTCGCCGTCGCGGTCGCGTTCCCGCCTTCGATCGTCGGGATATGCCGAGCGGCGCGGGTGGTGGTCTGCAGGCGGTGGGGGAGGCGGAGAGGGCGGCGGGGAGATATCCGACATGGGCGACGGGGGCTCGTCGTCGCGGCCTCGATACCTCTCAGGCGAATGCGACATGACCGCTGTTTTCTTTGGGCGCGGGTGTCCCTCCCGTATCAATCAGTCTGGGGACGGTGCGGCCGGCGTTGTGTCGTAGCCGGGCGTGCGTGGCTGAAACGGGCTCACGATGGAACGGGCGTAATTAGAGAGGCGCGCGCTGACGGACGGACGACTTTCGCTACTGTGGAGATGGAACGCAGCAAATGTGACACAGTCGCTTTGCCAAGCGGGCGCGGTCCAAAGGTGGCTCGGGAAAGGCGCCTTCGCGATGGGCTCATGGCAGGTCGCAGGAAACGGCCGCAATGACCAAGTGAGCGGCGGTTGAGCTGGACGGCAGGCCGGCTGAGTCGCTGGCTGATATGCGATAATCGAGCGTCGCAACAGCTCATTCCCCAGGATCCCCCGGTCAGATGGCCCCTCCCCCCCCCATCTGGCTGTCCTCGTAATTATTGGCCGGCGAGCGGCTAAGAGGGCCGACCGGGACTGCGAGGGGCCCTCGCAGAGCTGCTGCGCGACGGTAAGACCTTTGGGCGCCAGCGGTGATACGGAACCGTAGCGTGGTGGTTTGGGCGAAAGGCGGGAGCGAACTTGCCCAAGAGGCGACGCTGCACAGCGGTGGACTCGGACACTCACTTTTACCCCTGCGCTAACCAACCAGGGGGAACTGACGCCGTCGAGGCACATGGCTGATGTACGTATGTGCCTGTATGACGCCGGGTGCCAACCCACTCCTCGGGAGAAAGTTTGGGCACTCTCCGTCTCCAAGCATCAGACTGCACCTACACGCAAAGACGACCGGATAGACTTTTTTACACCTATTGCCGTTCCATCCCGTATTCCCAAGCGTAAACTAGACGAAAGCGAACAAGAGTCGCCAGTTCCCAGTTACGTCCCGCGGCCTGTCGTCGCATCCTGTTTAGCTTTCCGTTCCGCTACCCGGCCCCCCAGAAACCCGACTGCGGGTCACTCCCTAAAAAAAGTTCGGCGACACCAGAAAGTTCCGACTCGATCGCGCGAACCTACCAAAACCATCCTCCCTCACACACTCGACCTTTTCCCACCAAAAAGCCCGTCGGAGAAAACATGGCCGTCGAATCCCGCAAGCGGAAAGCCCCGCACACCGAAGCCGATAAGGAGGCCGCGCGCGCCGTGTTCCGGAAACACTTCGAGGCTCGGTTTGCGCCGCTGCCGGAACCTGTCAAGGCCGCCGAGGCTAGCAGCGATGACGAAGAGGAGGATAGCGCCGGGGATGGCGAGAGTGGTGGGGGTGAGGAGTGGGGTGGTATCTCCGACAGCGACGACGAGGGCGAGGACGAGGCGGTCGAGGTGGTAGATCACTCTTCCAAGGCGAGCGACGCCGCCTTGATGGGGAAGCGCGAGCTCAAAGCATTCATGGTACGACACCCACAACGAACCCTCTCCCCTCCCTCCCTTTGCTCGCTTTGCTCGCTTTGCTCGCTCTCTCCTTCCCTCTCTATCTGTTCCATGACTAACATCTGCCCGCGCAGTCCTCCCGCCCACCATCTCACGATCCCAAGCCCAAAGCCGCCCTCCCAACACCGGCCTCTTCCCACCCCGAAGACTCACGCACTCTCCTCTCCCAAGACCTCGAGCTCCACCGTTTAATAACAGAATCCCACCTCCTCGACCCATCCTCAAAGCTCCACTCGAAATCCTTCGCAGAAGGCCGCGTGCGCGCCCGAACAACCGACCACCGCATCATCTCCCTCGCCGCTGGCGCCACCAGCATCCACCACCAGAAGAGCATGCCTATGGCGATGCGCAAGGGGATTGAGAGCGCAAAGGTGAGCCGCGAGATGCAGAGGAGGAGGGAGGCGGCGGAGAATGGCATCGTGCTGGAGAGGAAGGGGGGCAACTCGAAGGGGAAGAGGAAGAGGGGCGGCGCGTCGGTGGATATGCCCGGCGTCGGGAGGATGAGGGGCGCCGAGCTGAGTCTTAGCGAGAGGGATATCAGGAGCATCGAGTCGGGCGGCGGTGGCTTTAGGAGTGGCAGGGGTGGTTCTAGAGGTGGAGGTGGCAGTTCGAGGGGGAAGCGGCGGTAGGAGTTGTACCTTAGAGCGACCATGCATGCATTTGACCGATTCACCACATGCATACGACATCTTTTGCTAGCATATCCTGTTTACAAGAAGGCAGCTGTCCCGTCTAGGAAGTTCACTTAAACTCCATCCATCTCATGACTCCTACTAAGATACCTGGAGAATAGTGGCGTTCCGTCTGGTAGAACAGAACATGCATATATTCTGCTGGTATCGCGCCGCCTGGGGAACATCCCAAGCAATCAAGTGGCGTGGTGGTATAGAACATATATACAAGGGTTATAGATTTGTCCCTCACATGCTTCGAATTGCAGGAATCCGCCCCGTTTCCTCTCCCAGAAGAATCCCTTTCCATTCCTTATTTCCAACCCGAAAGCCCCCTTCTATGAGCCGAGGCCCGTCGGTATCCCCCACCGAAGCATGACGACATACGGAACATGATATAAATGATGAATGAAATCCAAGGACGGGTAGTGAACAAGACCAAGAGAGAAATCGACCCAAAGACTAAGGTCCAGCGAAACAACAGAACACCAATGCATTTAGACCTTGAAAAGAAACTCAGAAAACAGGTCGAAACGCAATAGCCAATGACGCAGACGGAGAAAGATGCGACTAGTCTAGCCTACATCATTGTCCCGGTGTTCACCGTCTGAGGCGTGCTCATCGTCATTGGCATACTCAAGGTCTGGAGATTGTTGTATGTCGACCCTGACGGTGCGGATGTTGGGGGGCTCATCGTCTTGCTCGGCACCGCATTCAACGACGTGTTAGAGTAGGCGTTCTCCGACGCAGGCGACGCCTCCTCCACTGACCCCAATTGGTCCTCGCCGGAGTACTCGCCCTCGTCTTCA
Source organism: Sordariomycetes sp. B11D1 (assembly GCA_025503055.1). Taxonomy (NCBI): domain Eukaryota; kingdom Fungi; phylum Ascomycota; class Sordariomycetes; species Sordariomycetes sp. B11D1. The sequence continues at coordinate 95,263 of JAMFQS010000030.1, read as the reverse complement.
CCAGAAAGTGCGTAAGACCCATCAGCCCCACCTTCGGGACGGTCATGAGTACGCTTGTGCCTGTGGTAATGGCCCGTCAGTTTCCATACTCTTGGTTTTGTGAACTATGCCTTCTGCCTAGCGGGCAGTCGATCCATGCAAATCACATTATGAGTGGGCTTTCTGACACATCACATGAACAGACTCCCGCAGCGAGATAAAAAGAAGGAAAAAGAGATAAGAGGGGAAACGATGAAAGGATAAGGGTGGCCATACTGTGCCAGATTGTCCGATCTGGAAAATGCCTTATTACAGTGGGGACAGACATAAGGCCTCTCTTGCGTGTGTGTCCGAACATGCCTGGATTGTTGGTCAGATTCAGTGCTAGGTGCGGATAGAAAGCAAATGAAACGGTGGCCAAGTCTTACCGCTTGAGGTGCTCTAAACGCTTGAACAGGCGCCCACAGGTGGGGATGGGACAAGAGTGAGACTTTTGAGGGTAGGGGCCCAACTCCATGACAGTCGCAGACCGCGCGCGACGGACGACACCAGCGGGCCCTTGCATGCCCTTCACCGTTCCGTCGCCGCTGAGCTCGTCATTGGCCAGATGAGAGAAGTCCTGCTGAAGATTCATAGGGTTCAGCGCTGGAGCGGGGCTTCCCTCGACGGCCGAAAGCGGGGTTCCGTGGCGAGAGAGGTCGAGCATATCCTTGTGTTGCTGGCTTGCCATGGACATGGCGCTGTAGGTGAGGCCCGGAGGTGAGTTGTCCGCCGATTCCTTGCCTGTGGTGACGGGGCCGACGGAGGCTGACACCGACCGACGGAGGTCTGACGGGCGGTGAGTGGGGGGCACTACCGTCGACGGGGCACCAGAAGCAGTGGCAACGGCGCTCATGGCGGGTGGGATGGACGATCGTCGCCTTCTCTGCTTGTAGGTTGGCGAGCCTTCGATAACGTTGTAAACGCTGTTGCTTCCGTATGTGCGGTTGAACTGCGCACCGGCAAGGTTCGAATGCGGGAGGTGCATCACCCCGTTGAGCCCATTGAGATGGTCAGGGATGGCCGAGTACAGGCCCGTTTCTTCATTGGCAATGTAAGCCGGCTCCGCGTTCATCGTCATCGATTGCTGCGGCGGCGTGATGGGCTCAAACGAGAGGCCGCGGTTGCTGAAATCCTCGAAGTGTGATGATGCAAATGACGGGGCGGGCGAGTACTCCAGTCCATAAGCGGGCATTGAGGCATGTCGCTGGTGCGCCTGCGCAACTGGAACGCCATTCTGGTTGTAATGGACGCGAGTCATGTCAGGCTCCCTCTTCACCACAGGGTGGTTTATCACGGGACCCATGGGCATGGGCGCATACGCCCCCATGGCGTCCATCCCATCCACTAAAGGGGCAACAGTCTGAGGAATCATCTGAGGCGGGGGCATGGTGTCCATTGCCCGCATGACAGGCGAGGTCGACTGTGGCTGAGAGAAATTCACCTGCTGGGCGTTGAAGGACGACGAATTCACCTGCTGAGCCTTGGTGAGCTGCTCGTAGAGAGACTGTGATGAATCGTACTGGAAGGAGAGGGCCGGCTCGCTAACGGCGACGGTCGTGGCTTCCTGGCCCATCTTCTCCCGCTTCAGATCGCGCTCCAGAGCGTCAAGGAAGAGTCGGTCGTGAGGCACGCTGTACCAATAAAAAACCTTTTGCTTCTTTTGCGTCCGAATGCAATTGTTCTTGTAGAGAAAGTCGAGGAAGGGGCTCTTGGGCTCTTCGAGAGAGGCGTCAGTGCCGGACTTGAGATTCCTGAGGTCCGAGAAGATGCCCTCCTCGAACTTCTTCGAGTTCTTCACAGGCCTTCCAAAGGCCTGAAACCGGAACGACAGACACCGCACGATGTCAGTGCCGGAGATGTGGAAAAGAGTGTTCCATAGAACGCATGACACATACTCGCCGGTGGGTAAAAGGAACCGGCGGATGTACTGGTCATGCTGCCAATCTACTGGAGCGGAAAGAAGGAAGTATTTCACTGCAACGCATATTAGTCCGAGAACGTCGCCAGCGAGCAGCATTATGTGAAATCGCGGCAAGGGGGTAAAACGAGGTAACTAACGGTTGTCAACCTGCTGTAGGGCGACCTGGGCATCATGGGGCAAGGCTTGTTGCGCTTCGGTGCTCAGCATGAACGTCTCAGGCTTCTGGGGAGCCGCCATGGCAGCATTTTGCGAGTACATGACAGGCTTGTCGCGTCAACCGTTGTGATGGCAGGAATTCTGGAATGCGCTCACCAGGCCGGCGGTAGGCCGCTGAGCTTCGGTTGATAGGAAGAAAGAAAACCGGCCTTTACTTCCAGTCGGTCGCGAGAACGGGGAAGACGAGATAGTTGGAAAGACGTCGTTCGTCGTCGCTGAATGAGTGTCGAGAGTCCGGCTTGAAGGCGCTGCCTTAAGTCTGTGTTCGAGGCAAGTGACAAATGATCGAGTCCAGCCCGGAGTGGGTGAAAGAACCAGCTTCGCCAAAGTTCACGTCGACCCAGTTGCGTCAAGCAATTGGGAAGGCTTCGTCTCGTCCCGACGTGGATCGGAGGGTCGTCGGGTATCGCGGGATCGATGCTAGCCTCTTGAGATTTGAAACAATGGGCCGAATAGATTAGAAGTAATAAAAAGATGTTTATGGAAACGAATATGTAATGTTTGGAAAACAAATGCTAGCAGGCCCGCGTGCGGCTCATCAAAACACCCGGGAGGGTTCGTTGCAGTCGTCAATGATGGACGAGTGTGCGACGAAAAACGTCTGGAGTGCTGATGGGACGAGAAGGGTTGAAAAAAGGGGGGCGCAGAGAATGATGTGCCTTGGTCAGTATGTGCGGGCTTAGCGACCTGCGGCTCCGAGGGTGGGGAACAATAGACGGGAAAAGAAGGGAAAGGAGGAGGTGTGAGACAGGAAGAAGGGATTTCAGAATGGTTTGAGAAATGTGCGGACGACCCGGGGGTTTAATGAATTTTCGATGGGGGAGCACACTTTTGGAGGGGAGGGGAAAGAAGGGCCGGCCTGGGTCCTGGTTCTGGGAGTGAGTGTCAGTGTGGCCATCGGTGGGAAAAGGCGCTGGGTAAAGACAGAGTGGGTACTTGCTCCCACCGCTGGCTTCTGGGGTTTGGGGTGGGGAAAGGGGCGTATGTGAAAGCGCCGGGGGGTATTACTGGTACAACAGGGGTGTACCGTGCGGGCCACAACCACAGCGCTCCAGCCTCCAGCGAGAGCTTTCTCGGAGAAACCACTCTCGGGAAGTGGACCCCGTCCTGTGGCTCGCGTGCAGGAGATAGGCTGGTCACCATGGGCTCCTGGGATTCCCTTCCAATACCCCTTGAAGAAAGCGCCCAGCCAAGGCCCGCGACTGCAAGTACAGGCCACGAGGTGATATTAACTCCATTTTCCCCGCGCCAACTGGCGGCGAGTAGCGAAGCCACCAAGCAGATCTACGCTCACCAGTGTCGAGGCGCTGAGCTTCTGGCGCAGCGCTCTCGTCATTAGTTTCGGGCTACCCGCCGCCAGCCATCCCAGCCGCTCACGAGGGTTACTGCCTAGGTGGCGGGACCAAGATGATATCCAGTCATGACGTTGCAGCGTCGTACAGGCACTAACTGGAGTATGCGATACCTGGTCGAATTGCCTATCCATTTCGCTTGTCCTTGGATCGGATATCTTCTGGACGGAGACCCTTGTCGCATCAGTAGTGGTAGGTACTGACTTCAGGCATGCTCCGTTTCTGTCCCCTCCGGATCCGAACAAGCACTTCAACACGAGTGGGAGCACAGAGGAGCGCGCCGGGGACTACAGTGCTGTCCCCGAGCCACGCCGGCTACAATCTGAGCAGGCACGGGCGGGCTAGAAGCCGGCGGAAGCTTGACTTGGCGACTGCCTCGAGCTTGAACAGCCCAAGTCAAGGCTCGACCCGATCCACACCCGCCCCGTCTCGCCGCCGCCATCCACTGACCCCCTCGCCACCACGAAACCTTGTCTTCTAAGTGGGGCTTCTTAAGAACGCGGCCAAGAAACGGCATTAGACACTTCTGTCAAAGTGGATTCGATCCAGCTCAGGAAGTGCAAATTTGGGCTTTCCCAATGCCACGTCGGACGAGAGAGCCGCTCCCAGCCCGGCGCAGGTTCCATAGCGGCGGCAAGGCCGGGGCAAGAGCGCCCATACAATAACGATGTGAGAAAACAGGAACAACCCGAGAAGCCAGGTTTAAGCGGCTCGTGAGACATGGTCACTCACACCACCCGCCAACCAACCTCGGCCTGTGGGTGTGTGGTAAGCAACCAGATGCGCTCGTCAACTCTTCTCAAGATAAGACGACGGGGGATAGGCGAGATTGCAAGGCCCGCATTGGATTCCTAAATTCCTTCTTGGCCAATGGCTCCGGCATCCGGCCGTCGAAAAGCCGTTCAGCCCAGACCATCGAAGGCGGCCGAACAAGCGGCCTCGCAACAGTGGCTAGAAATAGAACACCATATCATTCCGTGCTGCCAATTGGGCGGGGTCATGGCCCACCCTCTCCATCCTGCGAAGGAGACGGCGCGCATTCTCGGCCCAATGCCAAGACCGCTACCGTGGCGCCAAAGGAAAAGGAAGAATGGCTCGTAGCGCCCTCAGGCTCTGAGCTGGCGCAGTGTGCGGGGCAAACATCGAAGGGACTCTATGCAAGCCCGCCGCTGTCACTGGCCGAAGCCCCCGAAAGCAACCGGCGGATTGCACAGCGCTCGGGGAAGGGGCCCCAGCGGGCGATGGGGTCCAGAACTCACGGCCCCCTATTTTCTCCGCAAAGAGGCTTGCAAGCGAGATGACTCCTCCGAGAGGGAAACCACCTAAAGACAGTAGTGATGAATGGGGCAGCATTACTTGGTCACAATGCTCCCACCCCCAATGTCCTTGTTTTTCTCTTCGCGCGTCGGTTACCAAAAGCAAAATCAAAGCAGGAGTTTGAGTTTTCCCCTTTTTTTTTCCTGTGACCGAAGATGCTAATGCTTGGTTACACCGAAACAAGACGAAAGAGGGAAAGGGCTCCGAGAGGCGCAAGCCCCAGGGGGTGCGAGCGCAAGACATTTCATCATATATGCATTGGTTCAATTCCGAGCTCTGGCCGTCGTCTCAGGACACGGAAAATGGCTGCCCTCGCGGCGATGGCCTGATGAGCATCCCAGCCATTGCCAGAGCTATCTGTACAGGAAGCCGTCTCTCCTTCATACCTCGGGAGGTGGTTCGCTGGGACAAGGGCTCGAGGCGATGACCATCCAGAGTGTCGGCGTGGATGACGGCAGCACGACAGGCAGGTGGCGTCTGGGAGCAGGGAGTACCTCTGGCATCAAGGTTTGGCGTCCTCTTAACACCATCCCTTGCCCCGATGTGACAGGAACGAGGAGCCCCCTGCGAGAGAGGCAGGGAGAGCAGGACGCACCTCACCACCCAAGCGATTTGGCTTCCCCATACCGCACCAGCGCTCTCTGCCCTCCGCCTTCGTGCCACGTACATATCCCTCTCGTAGCTTGTATAGGAACTAGCCGAGCGTGACTAAGGACCCGGGCCAATGCCACTCGCGAGCTGCACAAAAGCGGGGCTCCCTTGCTCGCACACACAAAGTATCCTATACGAGTCCGAAACCCCTGTGAATGTGAAACGCCCCTGGCGCATTACTTTTCGGCATGGCGCTACCCCTTCTTGGTCTAGTCCTGCTACACACACGCCCTGGCTGTAGATGAAGTCCGCTACACTTTCCACGCTCGGTCGGGCCTCGTTTTCGTTGTCAAGCTCCTGCGAGGTACCTCGACAATGGCAGGGGAGATGACATGGGCACGAGAGCTCTCGGGGCCCTCCCATGCAAGGATCATCCCGTGCAAGGGTCATCCCCTCGGAGATCACTGGCAATATGATGTGCGTACCGTTGTCCCATGCGGCATACCTGTACAGACCCCCAATGTCCACGTTTTGACCTGATGATGCCTTGTGCAAAAAGCAAACAAAGGTTAAGCATGGGCACAAAGTGGGGGACGTCGATCGTGGTTGGCGCCCAGCCGACGCAGGTTTCATCTCCGGACTTGCGCCAAGCTGCAGCCGTCATTCCACGCACCGGTGGCTGGTCGTTGTTAAGGCCGTCTTCCCGCGGTGCCATTGGCCCAAGGGCTTCGCCAAGTCCACGCGAGATCGGCTTCCTCACGCTTCCTGCATTCGCAAGGGCTTTCCCAGGTGCTCCCGCATGGCTCCCTCCCACCGGGAGCAGCATGTCCGCCAGGGTCCCCGATAGTTGGCGGGCTCCAGTGTTCCCAGCGAACGTGTACGGCACGGTATTGTTACCATCTTCCACCAGCCTCCGATCGTCAACTTCCCTTCCACCGGAGAGAAAACTCGGCTTCTCGACGCCATTATGGTTAGGCCGTTGTTCTGTACGCGTCTTCGAACGGCTGCCGCCCCGCTTCGCCTGGGATCCATTCCAGACTCGCTTCGGTGTGGGTTCCGTTCGCTGGTTCGTCCCGTAGGTGGAGGCATTACCACGAAGGCTTTCGCGCCGGGAATGCCCGCCACTAAACGGCAGAATCCGGTCGTTGACGGCGAAGAAAAGGAGGTGCCAGGACTCAGAAACCCACCCATGCTCCGCGGCGCCCTCGAGAGCGCGGTCCCGGACTATGGCGAACCCCGGCAACCATACGGAGCCGGTGGCGGTCTCGTCCCCGCCTATTCTTGCGGGCTGCTGCTAACATTGACCTTGGTTCCCCCCGCCGAACGCACGAGCGGGAGGCGGAAGTCAGAAAGGCCCCCCGGGCCAGGATACCGGCGATGCGAGGAGGGAGCGGTGGCTGTTTGATCGGCCTAGGAGCATCCGGAAACTTGGTTGTCTGTGCACGCGCTCGACGACGCTTGGGCGGATGCCCTCTCATTCTCCTCCCCGTGCTGTCCAGTATGCGTATCGTGCTTCGTAAACACCGATCTACCCAACAGGTCTATGATTACCAGAACGAATGCTCGACGGCACTGGCGAGCTTCTTCCGACATACCTACCAGATCAGCCCGCTCAGTAAATTCGACACCCCACCCACCGACTCAGAAAGCGAGGACTCAGGCTGGGCGACGGCGGCAGTATGTGTGAAAGTGGTACTGCAGCCGGGCGATGATCCGCTTCGCAGCCGTCGCATCACAGCACGGCCGATGCATGGTTCTCAAGTTACCAGCCCCGTCTCGCTACCAAGGCGCGGAGCAAAGAAACTGGGCCGCGATGCGACCTCAACATCTGCGAGGGAACGCCCTATCGCCCATGCCCCCCGGTTATACCGGCCGGTCCGTGGCAGCATGCAAGCGTCCTTCGGTAATCTTACGAGGTCAGTGCTCCTCACAAGGCAGGGTTTACGAGGTGACATCGTTAAGGAGGTGAGTCGTATCCTGTTCGGAAATTTCGTGAAGCATGTTCGAGTAGCGCGCGGGGGATCACCTCTCGAGGCGGACTGCCTGGACAGTGCCGAGTCCAGGTAAATTGAGGCACAGGATAACACGCCCTCGATTCCGTCCCTGCATCTCCCCCGTGCCCGCCTCGCGCATCGGGGACCGCTGTCCGTCCGCCAAGCACTCCTCCGAGTCCAGTCCAAGTAACCATGCATGTAAGCTCAATAACAACCGCCATCACAAGCCAGCATGGAGAATATAAAGAGGCCGGGGGCGGGAGGCGGGAGAAGCGGCGGGAAGAGGCCACGATGTTTCAGATGTCCCTTCCGAGACTGGACTTGCGACTTGCGCAAGAGCACCAGCCAATCGGGCGCCCCTGGGGAGCTCTGCCCCCCCGGGCCTGCACTTGAAGGTGTGTCCCACAGTAGGGACCACACCTGGAGACTGTCGTCTGATTGGCACTTCTTCGGGGTCCCCTTCGCAGGTCCGGCTTGGACCCGCCCTGGACAAACCCGGCCGACGCGGGTGTCCGCTCATCGACAAGTGGTAGGCTCTCGGAGCAAAACAATCGCGACGCGCCCCACCCCGAGATTTTCCCTCCGCTTTGACATACGTCGGTAATCATCGCCAGTAGCTAAAAATACACCCACACCGGTGACCCACTTTCACTTTACTCCGATCGCCCTCCAGAGTTGACGTCCAACTCGCCAGGCCCTTGTCTCTCGTCTCCACCGGCCCTTCTCCTAAAATGATAGCGCGTTTTCTGACGGGCGTCCCCTGAGGTAAGACGCCTTCGTCTGTCTGTGTGTGAGTGTGAGAGTTTTGGGGGGGGGGGGGGGGTAGGGCGGGCCGTGGCTTGGTCTGCCGTTTGCCGTCAACCTCACGATCATTGTCGCCACGAAACTCAATTTCTTCATCGCCGGCTTCCTGTTTGCATGTTCGCCTCCCGCTCCGGGCCATGACGGAAGAGACTAGCCGAGCGGCGGGGCAAGCAAACGGAACCTACGACGTCTGTGTCTCTCGAAACATCGAATCAGCCCGCCACCCGCCCGCCCGCCGCACCAGAGGAAAAGATTTTCCATCTCGCTCATTCCTGCTAACGTGGTGCGCTCCCCGCTCCTCGGATCCTTGGTGTCTATTGCATGGCAAACCCGGCCGACGTGGGAAGTCACGATGTGATGCCAGCGCGGGACGGTCGGCCGGGGGTTGGGCGCGCAACCACCCTCCCATCCTGTGCCCGCACACGTTGGCTATGTAGCATGCTGCATGAAGAATGGGGTCGCGGATGAAGGGGGCCCTGGTCTGAGCTCATCAGCATCTCCAACTAGGCCGACAACTTCACCGTCGTCCTCGTGATATTGGGCTCTCGCGATTCGGGGAAGCATCGACCATGATTTCGCCAGCACCAGGCCTCGACGAGAGGCCACTCACACGAGAAGGCGCCCCGCCTGAGCTGCCCGGTCCCGAAGTAGGCCACGACTTGCAGCACACGAAACCCCCTCCCTGGGGAGCTTTGACGCATTCCGAGCCCCTGAAACAGGGCCCGTCGCCGTTACCGTCACAGGACCTTCCAGAAGAATTTGGGCCATGGAGACCGTCACACCCGCCGCGAGGGGAAAGCGATTACCTCTACCAGGAGAAGTAACTTAGGCGTAGCGCCTGGTGAGTAGTCGCCTGCCCTTCAGCAGGAAGCAAGCAACCGAAGGATGGCGTCACAACTACTCTTGGCCGCCCAGTCCGCATTGTTCAGCGTCGGAGGATGGTTAAGAGTGCATTGGCCCCAACCATTCCGATTCCGGCATCTCGGTCAAGCTATCCCCGCGTCGCATCGGGAGTAGAAAGCGCCTAGTTGCCAAGGCATCGTGAGAGGCTCAGCTAGCAGAGTGGCCCTTGGGCGGGCTCCGGCTCGGAGCGTGGGTGGCCGGGTGGATGACCGGCGCTTGCAGTCTCACTGGGCGGCGTGTCATGTTCGTGATCGGACATCTCCGGGCTAGAGACCTTTTCTTGACTTAGGGGCTTATCCTGCTGCCGGTCAGCTCGGTCACCCAAAGACCGAGAGCACCGGGCTCTTGATTGACCGCAAGCTGTTCATGCCAGGCATAGGCCGTTCCCGTCTAATGGGCCACTTTCTATAGACAGCTTCCCTCCCTGAGTGATGGCTGGCATTCCGCTGTCGCGAAGTGTGGGAAATGTCACATACGCGTCTCGGCGCGTCGGTACCTGGCTGATGATGCCTGTTGTCCTACCTTTTTATGATAGGAGCTATGCCTTCAGTCTCCTAGGTCTACTCTATCATCAGATCACTTTCACATGTCTTCCCGTATCAGAGTCAATGAGACAGCTTGGACTCAAACTCGCCTGTAATGACCACTACAACCGCCTTCTCGCAACACAATGGATATCCAGGCAACGCTGGCGAATTGTCCGCAAGAACGCACACTGTCCCACTTTGTTGCAGTCTAGATGTCAACTGGCCAAAGCTTCGACGGGGAAGAAACAGATCTGGGCGGCAACGGTTAGTACATCGTACTTGAGCACCAGGGATGCGTTACCAACGGCACTAAGACGGTAGCGTCGTTATATGTTGAGCCGGCACGAAAGAGTACTTATACGCTTCGGCACCACCCGGCTTGTGCCGTCCTATACTCCATCGGGCACGACGTGCCAACCTACAGCCAGTCGGTGCAAGATATACTCGCGCCTCTAGTGAGATATTAGGACCCCAGATACCAAGTAACCTCTTTGGTTTACCGGCCTAGAGTCATTCGGTCCCATTCATGCCATAGACCAGCGGTCCAACGCCCCTTCGGTGAATCTCGAGCCCTCGTCAGCCCCGTTCCGACCTTCCCTGGAGGCCTACCTCAAACCAGGACGAGGCTAGTGGAGATCACGGCATGGATCATGTCCTGTTGCCGCTGTCGACGGCATACTTCAGGAGTCGACTGAGCTAGGCGTTGGTCTCGGCCACGCGTGAAGGGAATGGTTTGTCTAGTATGTTCAGTAAGACCCGGGACGAGTTGCGGGCAAGAAGGCCTTGGGGTTCGCCATACTCGGCAACTGTATGGGTGTTAACTTAGTTTGACAGCGACGTGTATTCTTACTGGCATCTGTTGAGGTGATCTAGACACCTCTCGAGGCAGTGACCCTTGAAAAGACGCCCTCGTACGACACAAGGCTACCGACACGGCGGAGGAACAGTCCACAACACTTCTATTGCCGTCCTGATAGCCCAATAGTTCTAACAACGGGCGATTCGGGTATCTGGTGCTCCACAGAACGGTTCGATGAGATATCATTTCCACAGAGCTTCCGTCTAGTGAAACTGGCGTGACTTAGTGGAAGCGTGTCCCACTATCTTCGGTCAGACAGGGTCGTATTCGTGATCGTCCCTGAGAGGTCGGGGCTCCGATTTGGTCCTATCCTCGTAGACAATCCTCCTTCCATATCCGCCATGGTGGGCCGGTTGGACCAGCCGCACAGATTCAACTACTTCTCGTCAAAACTCGCTCACATCTGCCTTCTTCTGGCTGACTGATCCTGGTTGTGCAGAGGCCCTGTGAGAAGCCCCTGTACAGTTAGCCATGCATCTGCGGTCAAGAACACACTGTGGACGGGGCCACATGTATGAACCGTGCGCGTACGAGCGGCGACGAGTCATGCGGTACTCCTCCATAGCCGACCGTGGTTTCAGTGGTGAGACCGATCGAGGTGGAGATGCAAGGAGAACGGCGGGTTAGTGGGTTCGATTGACTCCATAGTCCAGAGGACTCGCCGTTGGAAGCGGCGCGCCTAGTCGGGGTCACCAAGGCAGCAACGGGTGGTGATGCCTATCCCCACCCCGGCCATTTTCCCAAACTTCACGGAGCGGGGCGGATATAAAACAGCCCACAGGGGTATATCATTCCTCATGGGGGCAGCATACCGTGACCTGATACTGAAGGGAGTGCTGTGCGCCGTCGCGTGGTTCCCGTGCCTCCTTGCCAGCACACCACAACGGCTACTCGCTTCTGTATGGGAATGTCGATGTATTTATTTGGGCACAGGTGATGCTGCGACTCGCCAGCGTCTCGGCTATACACTGTTTGGCGTCCGAGGCAGGAGACCCCAGAAATGATAAGGCGATGCGGGTGGCAACAAGCGAAGGCATCCTCGGTGGGCTCCCCGGACGTCGTCGCCCGAGTTTCGCGGCTGCCAGATGGGTTCTCGGCGTAAGCAGTAGTATCACCGCTCCTCCAAAATGCCACTGCGCGGTTACATCAGTGCCGTGGACATTGCCTGTCATGTCGATGATACTCGAGGGGAGCATGCCCGTCGTGGACCCCGTTACCGGCTGGGTTCGCAGCCCTCGCCCCCATGTCGCAGTCCATGGCCATCTGGTTTCCACCAAACTAGTTGAGCTGTTTAAGCCTACGGCCGACGCTATCCCCTGGTCCGTGACGAATAGCGCCGATATGCCGACTTGAAACTTTCCAAAAGCTGGACGAAAATCACCGCCACGTCTAGCGCATCCTTTCTCACATAATTGGGAAGGGTTGGCGACCAAGACACCTGTGCATGCTTGAGGCGCCTTATCAGGACGTCACCAAGAGTGTCCAGGCCGGGCATGGATACTGGAGCTGTCAACCCAATGGCGCCATCGCAAAGGATCCCTCTCCAAGGTAAGGGTCATTCTTACATGAAGTAATGATGTTGTGGACCCCCTGTGATTATCAAGATTTTGACATGTGAAAACGGATGATGTGTACTTCGTACAGCGCAGGCAGAGAGGTCGAAGTGGGTCCTGGCGGCTCGCGGAAATCGATTGCGTTTCTCTCCCAGCACATGCCAAGATCCTGATCCGCCTGCCGGGAGGTTAGCATCGCGGGAAGGCCCATGTAAACTGAAGGCACGGGCTTCCGAGGTTGGCTGGCCCAGGAAACCCCCGTCCACGACGAGCGGATGAAACCATTGAAAGTTCGGGGGCGATGGGACGACGTTGGGCCGAACATCGAGACGGCGATCGGCGGACGCCCCCGAGTTTGTATCCGGCTCCGAACATATGCAGGCCAGAGAATGCGAGGAGACACGGCGCTGCAGCATAACACTGAAAGGAGGGGCGGGTCCATCCTGCGGTTGGTGATGAGATTGTCTCGCCACCCGTGATAGTCGCCGAGATGTCCGGCCTGACCTTTGTTACTACGCATTTATTGATTTATTTATTTATTTTTCTTTCATCTACGCGCTTCAGAAGCTTGGCGTGGCAATCTGGAGCCAGGGTGTCGAGGCGACCCGAGGAAGCAACTTCCAACGGTCCGGTTCCGATCATCAGGGCGGATAGAACGATTGTGCGAAGCGGGCGTCGCTGATGGGCAGCAGTCGTCGGTTAGCTAGGCAGGGTTCGCAAGAGAGCCAAGAGAAAACTAGCTTTTTCTCCGAGAGCAACACGAAGAGGCGCACGACGTTACTCCAAGCGAGCTTGGATTTTCACATGTCAAAACCACTAGCGCCAGGAATAATTAAAGGGCAGAACATTGAGTTACCCAACGGCAGGAGCTTCCCGGCTTGATCTCCCCGCCCCCACCATTGCCGCGCTGCGATTCGTCCGTGCCCACGCAGGACATGAGCATGAATCACCCTATCGACGGCGAGCTCTATCGCATGTGAGGCTACATGGTTAAGTAGTAACCTGCGCCGTTACTTCCATGTAGAACGGGCTGCATGCGATCAGGCAACCGCTGCACGAAGCATGTGCTCGCCCTTATCGGGCCGCGTCTACATGGATGGTTCAGACGCGGGTACATGTTGGGCTACCACCTATCGGAGCATTCCCGCCTTCAAATCTCGACCGGTGCTAGGTATCCCAGTAGTACTATTCCGGGAAGGGCAATCACCGAAGGGCCCATCGCGGGAAGAGGGCCCCCGGCGGTACCGGCCGTCGGTGTACTTGATTATAAGGTTGGGTACGTAGGTGGTGTGCCCACGTCTGACCTCTCGGCCTCCAGATAAATACATCGCTCATTCCACCTCGTCCTGAGATCCACGGTTTCTCTGTGTTTCCCCCTGCGCAACTTGCATTGAACCCGAGACAGTTTCTCCTCGGCTATTAAATATCCATCCTCAAATACTCGCCAACATCAACCCTCTTGACGAGAACACCCAAGCTACGTCGCCCATCACCGGCCTTAACTCAATTCGCAACACCTCACATAGCGCGACTGATACGCAGCCGCCAAGATGGCTCAAGTGAACGGGGAAATCCCTTCTCAGTCTGCCAACTCGTTGTTTTTGGAGGTATGGCGACCATCTTGAGCCCTCCTCCACGCCCTTTATATATGTTAGCTAACCCTTGGGACAGCATCTCATGGCTTATCCCGTCGTCAAGGATGGCGTGACAACGTTCCAGAACAACCAGCTAGGCCAGAAGTCCCTACAACTCAGCGACACGGCGTACCGGCGCTTCGCTGAGCCCGTCATACCCTACTTCAGCAAGCCGTACCAATACGTCGTTCCCTACATAGAAAGGGCCGACCAACTCGGAGCCCGAACCCTCACGCGGGTCGACGAGCGGTTCCCCGTCATTAAGAAGCCCACGGACGAGCTCTACGCCGATGCCAAGAGTCTCATGCTTCTCCCCTACCACCGGGGAGTGCAGGGCAAGGAGCACGTGCTGGGCGTTTATTCTGCCAAATGCAAGAAGCTCGGGGGTGAGAGCCTACTTGTTTACAGCAAGGCGCTCGTAGATACCGTCTTCACCATCGGAGGCGAGACCCTTGACTGGGTTAGCGCTCTCCTCAACTCGAGGAAAGAGGAGGCCAAGGACATTGTCAACGAGAAGGCAAACAACTAGGCTGCAAAGGCCTGTCTTGCCAGTATGCTAGGGTCCGGCGGCGGGGAGGCCCAGAGCGGCCATTACCTGAATCTTCTGAACCTGAGCATTGTTTGCTATCCGCCTGCCACCGTCTTACCCGCCCGGGGCCGTGCGCCTCAATTCCACCTTTACCTCGTTTTCCGTCCCTACTAGCGAGAGAAACCCGGAAACACGCCACAACCATCTGAGTTCGGGCAGACAAACGTCTTGTAACATGAAGGGAAGGAAGGGTAGCAGCGACACTACTCGTGTTTTTTTGTTCGATACGCGTCGCAATATTCGAAGGTGTCCGGAAACTATGATTCTTCAGGGCGCAAGGGTTTTTTGAAAAAGTCCCAAGGACAAAACCAGGATAAATCACGCCGAAAAACAATAGAATTCTCTCTGAGATCAGCTGCTGTGCCGTCGTCGAGCGCGATCACATGTGACAAAGCAAGCTGTGAGCTCTGGGCATTGCGGAGTGCAGCAACCGTCTGGCGCCGGACTAATTTGGTAAGCATAAGTCATCGTCCCCGCGTATTGGAAATGACCAGCAACTCCACGTCTTGATTGTTGCTGATGCAATCTTTACTAATGAGTGCGAAGTCCCCACTCCGGCGAAAAGAATCGCGCCTTCGCAGCCTCCCGCCTGTGTCGCTAGACGCGTTCGTGGGGGACTGTCATATATATTATGCGAACCTTGCTAATCGATGCATCATCTACGCCGTCTCTATTAGTGACCGTGTCGTCTACTGTTCTTCACCAATTTCGTTGTATCTCGTGGGTCTATAAAAGCCCCATCCTCTCCGACCCTTATGAAACAGGCGTCCATTATAGTTACCGCATTCGTAGCACTCCTAGCCATCTTGCCTTTCCTATCTCAGATTCAGGGCGCCCTGAATCTAGCCTCTGCCCGGATTCTCACCTTGTACAACTCGCACGTGGAACCCGTGGAATCCGCGACTTCCCATACAGAAACCACCGAGGCCACACCCGTCAGGGACGATAAGACCACGGTGAACGACGACCAGCTCATCTCCGGCGGCATGTCCATTTCACGAGCTATCCGCAAGGTTTTCCTTGCTGTCGAGCAGGCTGAGGGCGCCGGCGCGAGGGTGCGGAGGTCCGTGGGGACACCGCAACTGCGCAACTTCTCCCCTTTTCTCATGCTCGACCACTTCTCTATCAAGCCCGGCGCCGGTTTCCCCGACCAGTAAGTGCCTTAAAGGCTGGCGCCTCCCTCCTCCTATGGTTGATAGGAATAGGAACTGACACGCTATGCTAGCCCCCACCGCGGCCAAGAGACCATCACCTACCTCCTCCAGGGCGGCGTCGACCATGAAGACTTCGCGGGTAACGCGGGAAGCCTCAATCCGGGCGACCTGCAGTTCATGACGGCCGGCCGGGGAATCATGCATGCCGAGATGCCGCGCCAGAACCCGGACGGCTCTCCTAATGTCGGCCTCCAGCTCTGGGTCGACCTTCCCGAGCACCTCAAGTCGTGCGAGCCCCGCTACCGCGATCTCCGCGCCGCCGAGATACCGGAGGCTACATCCGAGGACGGAAAGGTTGCCGTCAAGGTCATCTCGGGGCAAAGCTACGGTGTCGACTCTGTCAAAGACCTCGCGTACACGCCAGTATGGATTCTCGACTTCAGGGTCAGGCCCGGCGGCGCCATCGCGCAGCCCCTCCCCAAGGGGTGGAACGCCTTCGCCTACACACTCGAAGGGGACGCCTTCTTCGGTCAGGGGGATGGCCGCCGGAAGGTCGAGCAGTACCACAATATCGTTTTCGAACAGGAGGGCGAGGTGGTGCACGCCAACGTAGAAGAATCCGCGACGAAGGAAGCCCGCTTCAGTACGTTTTCCTCTCCCCCCGCCCGTCCTCACAAGGAATTATGAGAATCAATCTCTTGTTTATTAACGACTATCCCCGTCTCTAGTCCTCGTCGCCGGCACGCCACTAGACCAACCGATCGTTCAATATGGTCCGTTCGTCCTCAACTCCAAGGAAGATGTGTACAAAGCCATCATGGACTATCAGACGTTTTCCAACGGCTTTGAACGGGGCAGGGGCTGGGAGAGTGAGATTGGGAAGTCAATGACAGGTTAGTCAATACGTAAGAAGGTCTTACTAGCAGTTTTTTTACCACTAAGGCATATCCGCCTGGATGAGTGTCTTCCGGTAAACGCGTAAGGACACTAGAACTCAGGAGGCCCGCCTTGCCGCTTTCCCTTCGTTTTGTTCCCTCACATAGCAAGCGAGGCAAGCTTCCCTTGTGCCATGATACGACTAATGTGAGAAATGCGCATGCTCATCAGAATATGCGCCTTCCTCTCATCGCCTGCAGTTCCCCACTTTCGTAGAAATCTTGGATGACGTAGTGTCTGAGCTCTAGCGACTATGTTGTGTCTCCGTTGACAACTTACAATGGCACAGGAATGCAAGAACCGGTGGGATCATTAGGGCCTATGGGCCTAACTATTAAAACATGTGCAGGACAAACAATTCTTGGATCCATCCTCGGCCTACATTTACCGACCTAATCGAAACAAACTCCCCAACCATTTCCTTCCCTGGCATGACTCGGAGATATCGTAAAAAACACTGCCATGTGTGTCACATGGTAATAAAAACGAGGAATCGCCATGGGCGAAATTCGGAGTCGCGAAATTCGAGATTACAACCATGGCCAAGTTGCAGCGGATGTTTCTTAGATGAGGAAGGCCGCAACTCCGGCAACTGCGAGGAGGCCAGCAGAACCAACGGCATTGCGGGCCTGTTTCCAAGTTAGTTCCACATGTACGAATAACGAGTGCGTTCGACCATGACACATACACTAGCATTCTCATCCCCGTCACCATCTTCATTGTCGCCGCCATCGCTGTCGTCGTCGCCGTCGTCATCGCCATCGGTCTCGGCTGGCGACTCAGAATTGGTGCTGGAAGTGCCTTGGCTGTCGGCGGTACCGGTGCTGGCAGAGGCGTCCGAGGTGGTCTCAGAAGCTCCAGAAGAGGTGCTCTCGGTAGCGTCCGAGGTGCTCTCAGAGGCATCAGAGGAGGTGGAGTAGAGAGTCTCCACAGAAGTCTTGGTGACCGAGGAGCCGCTCTCCTCAACGACGGTCTCGTGCGTGGAGGTTGCAATCGGAACACCACTCTAATCCATGCCGTTAGTGCCTTGTTGCATACTGGTAATAACCAGGTAAGCTAACTTACTTGGGAAGCACCATCGGTACCAGTGGCAGAGGAAGTGGCGTCCTGGTGGGTGTTAACTTATAATGCCCCCAATGTGACATTCGAATGTGCGAGTTTACTTACGGCTCCGGTGTTTGAGCTAGATTGCGCGGTGGTGATAACAACGCCGCCTTGGTCTGTCCATTATGATATGTGAGTAGATGGATGAAAGATGGGATTATGGAGAGGGAATTCTTACCCTTGCAGTATGCGGCACCATAGTTGATGATGGCTTGGGCATCATTGGTGCAAGCTTCAAGGGAGCAGTCGCGAATGCCGTAAGTGAAGTCGGGGTTCTGGCACAGACAACCCACGTCGTCGGAGTCGCAACTCAGCTCGCTGGCCTTGTCGAGCATGTTCTGGACACAGAGTTGCTGCAAGACAGGGTGTGTTAGAAGTGCGTACGGTTAAGGACTTGGGTTTGACTACAAGGACATACACCACACTCGGGGAGGTCGGCGAAAGCCTGAGCGTTGCAGCCGATGGCAGCCATCGCTGCGATAAGGCCGACCGAGTACTTCATGGCGATCGATCTAAATTGCCGTGACTGCATGATGAGTTAGAATAGGGTGACAAAGACTGATGGAAAATGACAAGAGAAACCAAATAACGTGCACGGGATAATACTCTGTACGCGTAGTGTCCCGGGAAATGGGAGGTTAGGGTCGATAGGCCGCCAGCTTGGGAATGACAAACCTGAAACGTTGTTTGTACGGGTGGGAGGGGATTCCAGCTTCGAATTCGTGTCAATTGGAGCTTGAAATGAGGTGGTGGATGTTTTGTTGGGAAGAAAAACAAGCTGTAACGATGGGATGTGTTCTAAGTAGGAAGGAAGAGGGGAGGTGACTGTTGATAATGGGTGGGTAATTTATGCGCATGAGGCAGAGGGACCCGGAAAACAAATCGGGCACATCGTTGCTGGGCAAGTAAATGGGGCATAGAAAGGGAAGGTGCGAGTGTATCAACTTTTTCAAGGATGAGCAAAACGAGAGAGCACTTGCCTCAGGCGTGGCTCTAGTGACGTTTCTATCCTGATTGACCCTTCTACTGCAACCCGCAGGCACACGAGGGGATTCCAAAACAACAAAGAGCAATTCGGTGGATTGGGGGCAGTAGGGAATAGGAACTCAAAAGGATGCACTTACAGAGGGTGGATGTTGGTGTGCGGTATCTGCCGTGATGGCTGTTATCTCGGAATGGGCACTTGACGGTCCTTTATTCGGGGAGGTCTCTGTACGTGAAGGAAATTAAGTAGGAGGAGTGAAGTGCTAGTATATATCTAGGCAAATGGAGGAAGGGTGAAGAGGCAAATGGAAGGCGAGAAATGGAGGTTACAAGCAGATATAAGGAAGGTGCAACAGACCATCCATTTCACGTCACACGAGGCGCGTGTCGCCGGCCAGGCAAGAAACACAACGGTAGGAACGACAGAGCCTAAGCCCGGATACAGCATTGCGTCCACTCCAGCTGAAAACTACCAGACCAACCTTCCCTGTCTTGGTATGGGGCAGCTAGACTAGCCTATGTTGAGCATTTTTGATGTCATAACGATCTTGGCGCTTGGCGGGAAATGCAGACCGACTTTTGGAGAACCCTGGGGCTGCCTCTTCTCCACCCAAAGATATCACTTATAAGGGCCATCCATCGCTGGATTCATACGTGTGTGTTGGTCATAAACTCGGCCAGGTACACGGGTAGTAATCCGTGAACCATGTAGCTACTGAGACTGGCACACGCGCGGCAGATATACGACAGGCTGGGTAGGAAGGAGGCGTCGAGTGAGCTGAAGTCATATTCATCACTCCCCCTCTCCAAGTAAATTTCAGCCCGTTAGCGCATCCTGGGGCCAGTTCGCATGAAAGTCGTATTGTGACTTCTCTGCCCGTTAGTTGCTGCCACGGGAGGATTGAATGCTGACAATAATGCTCCAAAGTAGGCTGGCCACGGGTTTGGGCAGGCAGGCAAGGCTCATGGTGATGGTGCCCAATTCCTTGGGGCTTTTTCTGTTTGCTCCATGTACCCGAAGGCCGGGAGATGTTGCCGTGGGATCGTCCCTTTTTTGTTTTTGCCTACCCACTTTTAGCCGATCTTGACATTGACAGTCTTTGCAGATCGAGATTCGCCCTGAATGCTACCCTATTCCGGCCTTGGCGTATGTCACGGTCGTGTCGCCCTGGCCCTGAGGTGGTTGGTGCCGCTAGCCATGGCACTAAATTCCCAGGTCAGACGCGTGGAGTCTCAGCTCGACTAGGGTATGACTTCCAAGCCTCCCGAACCCAGCCACCGCGTTGCTGGTGAGATGAACAGTGCAAACATGATCCACAGTAGCCGTCTTCCAGTCGCATCCACAGGCGGAGGATTCTTCGAAATGTCTAGGATAACCCGGCATTTCCAAGAACGATGGCCACGCTCTCGCGGCATTTTGGCCCAGATTGGAAGGAGTCCAGAGCTCCCACAGCCGGTTCCAAGCCGAGACCTCGACGGGGAGGACAGTGAAACCAAGTACCTCTCGGCACGTGGGAGGGCCATGGCAGTGGCGGGGTTGGCACGCCTCCCGGCGGACTGGAACTACCACGTGACTACATAGCGCCTTGCACGCTGTGCCCCTGGAATCATAGGTTACATATAAGAAGTACAAGGCGAGATGAGATATCCATGTATGGGTGGTCCAATTCGGTATCATCAAGTACCCCATGGTCCGGAGCGCCTAGGACGGTCCATATCGCTCGCAATGTGCGTGCACTATGCCAGGCCGAATCGTAGGATCGGATCGCGGGCGGGATGTACCACAGGCATCGGCTACCTCCCGGCATACAGAGATGTAAGTATACCAACATCACCCTTGCGAGGTTGCACCAGCTTCGCGGGACGGCAGTTGACTCGCCGACTGCGCTGTTGTGCGCTCGCACATGGATTTCATCTGAGCCGTCTCCCTGTTCCCAGCCAAGGCATGCACGGGCAGCCAACGAAACGAGCGTCCCCCGTCTTGGGATTTGCCTCCGATCGCACGGCTCTGACGTTGGACTCGCAGACCTACATCCGCGACCGGGATCCGAGTGAAATGAAAACCAAGTGGTATACTACACATTGCCTCATGCGCTAGCAAGCATGAAATATGATCATAGGAATTACGTGATTACATCTATGTACATCTAACATTCCATCGCCAAAAGCAAGACAAAAAACATAGCGGTCGTCAAAAAAGGAAACCGAAACCGAAAAACCCGTGCTCCTATCCACATCCACCCGAACCCAAACAAGGTAGGTCTCTCTGTCGTCTCGCTTCATCATCCACTCGACCAGATTCTGCTGGACCTAGAGTAGACATGATTGGGACTTTCGCGGTGACAAATCCTGAAACCTTGACCGGGCCATCTATCATTACTTGTCCTCGCGACGGACACAACTGAAAGAACTTCAGACCAGAGGATGAGCAATCTCAACCGCTGCACATCACACAAGCCTCGGGGTTCTCAATGCTGCCTAGAGACAAGGAATTCTTGTTAGCATCATCTCCAAGGACTAGGTGTAACTGGGTAAGTCAGCGGCGGATCCTTACAAGCAATGACGGCCTCGGAGTAAATGTCCATTTCTCGCTCCTTGCTCTCATCCCCGTCCTCGTCCTGCCCATCGTCCTTCTCACCGCCAACAGGCTTTTCATTCCCGGCACCGCCAGTGGTCAAGCTCTTCGGGCTGCTACCCCCCTGGGCATCAGCCTTCATAGTCGCGGGCTTGATCGGTGACGCTATGGGACGCGCCTGCATGTCCGACTTAGGGGGAGGGGTGGTAGACCGTGTCGAAGTGTTGTTCCCCGTCGACCCGTTCTGGTCAGAACTCGGTCGCGGTATGGCAGCCGACGGAGAAGCGTGACTCCCGGGCGGCGGGAGACGCTTCCTCGACTGGAGACGCTCCTTCGCAACGCTTGGGTCCACCGTCTTCAGAGCCTCTTTGTCGACGGTGAATTGAATGGGGGCGGCAGCTGCCTGCGTCCGAAGGTAGTACATGCCAGTCTTGAGGCCCAGCTTCCAGCCCGCGAAATGCATACTGGTGATCTTGCCCAGGGAAGGCTCCCTCATGTGGATATTAAGTGACTGAGATTGATCAATGAAGGCTCCACGGTCAGCTGCCATCTGGACAACAGTGCGTTGCGAAATCTCCCAGACTGTCTTGTAGAGCTCCTTGATGTCGTCGGGGATGTTGGGGATATTTTGGATGGAACCGTCCTCGGCAATGATGCGGTTCTTCATAGCGTCCGACCAAAGACCCAGGTCGACGAGGTCCCTCAGCAACCACGGGTTGACGACCTGGAACTCGCCAGCCAAGACACGACGCTGGTAAATATTTGAGGTATACGGCTCGAAGCACTCGTTGTTTCCAAGAATCTGAGATGTGCTTGCCGTGGGCATCGGCGCGAGCAACAGACTGTTACGAACGCCGTACTGCTTGATCTGCTGCTTCAGGATGTTCCAGTCCCAGAGGTCCGAGGGCGTAACATTCCACATGTCATACTGGAGGATACCTTGGGAGACGGGCGAGCCCTCGTAAGTTTCATAGGGACCCTGCTCCTTGGCAACTTCCATCGACGCCTCCAGCGCAGCGTGGTAGATAGTCTCGAAGATCTGCTTGTTGAGTTCCCTGGCCTCGGGGGATTCGAAGGGCATGCGGAGGGCGAGGAACGCATCCGCCAGGCCCTGCACGCCAACACCAATCGGCCTGTGACGCATGTTACTGTTGCGGGCCTCCTGGACAGGATAGTGGTTGACCTCAATGATTTGGTTGAGGTTTCGAACTACGACCTTGGTCACCTCGTGAAGCTTCTCGAAGTCATACTCGCCCTTGGTATAATCCACGAAGGCAGGCAGCGCGAGCGAGGCCAGGTTACAGACGGCGACTTCGTCTGGTGCCGAGTACTCGATGATCTCGGTGCAGAGGTTCGAGCTGCGAATAGTACCGAGATTCTTCTGGTTGCTCTTGCGGTTGCAGTGGTCCTTATAGAGCATGAACGGGTTGCCGGTCTCAGTCTGAGCCTCGAGAACCGCGTACCAGAGCTTCTGAGCCTTGACTGTTGCACGACCGCGCCCCTCCCTCTCGTACTTCTCGTACAGGGCCTCGAACTCATCACCGTAGCAGTCGGCAAGACCCGGGCACTCGTTCGGACACATCAGGGTCCAGTCCCCGTTCTTCTCGACACGCTTCATAAAGAGATCCGGAATCCACAGAGCGAGGAACAAATCGCGGGCCCGGACTTCCTCTTTGCCATGATTCTTGCGTAGGTCGAGGAAATCGAAGACATCAGCGTGCCACGGCTCGATGTAGATGGCGAAGGCTCCGGGCCTCTTGTTACCACCCTGGTCCACGTACCGGGCCGTGTTGTTGAAGACGCGAAGCATGGGGATGATACCGTTCGAGGTTCCGTTAGTCCCTGCAATGTACGACCCGGTAGCACGGATGCGGTGAATGTTGAGACCAATGCCCCCAGCCATTTTGGAAATCATCGCGCAAGTTTTGAGAGTGTCGTAGATGCCCTCGATGCTGTCGTCCTTCATGTCGACGAGGAAGCAGGAAGAGAGCTGAGCCTGGGGGGTTCCAGCGTTGAACAACGTGGGCGACGCATGGGTGAAAAACTTTGAAGACATATAGTTGTACGTCTCGATAACCCGGTCGACATTGTCACCCCAGATACCAACAGCGACACGCATGATCATATGCTGCGGCCGCTCAGCGATCTTGCCGTCCAACCTCAAAAGGTAAGAACGCTCGAGAGTCTTGAACCCAAAGTATTGGTAGTTGAAGTCCCTGTCGTAGACAATAGCCGAGTCGAGTTCTTCCTTGTGCCTCATAACACACTCGTACGTCTCCTTGGCAATCATTGGCGAGGCCTTGCCGTTCTTCGGGTTGACATAATGGTAGAGGTCTGAGACAACCGACGACCACTGCTTCTTAGTTTGCTTGTGCAGGTTCGAAACGGCGATGCGGGCCGCTAGAACAGCGTAGTCAGGATGAGTAACGGTCATGTAGGCGGCGGTCTCGGCAGCCTGGGAGCTGAGGTGTTAGCGATGCTGACCCCTGACCCCTTGCTGCAGAACGAGAGTAGAAAGTTGAAACATACAAGATCATCGAGCTGAATAGTCGTGACACCACCGTAGACACCTGAGATGACCTTCTGTGTTATCTGAACAGGGTCAACATGCTCAGGGTCTAGTCCGTAACACAGGCGAGACACTCGAGCAGTGATCTTGTCGAATTGAACGCGCTCCTGGCGTCCATCTGGGAAGTTATCAGTATCAAGTCGTTACGCGGGGTGGTGAAACGCGTATACATACCTCGCTTTCTGACGAACATGGTGAAGGCGCGGTGGACGCGACAACGGCGGGGAAAGGGAGTCGCAGAGGTGACGTTGGGCGTAAAGGAGTAGCCAAGCGTTTGCAGTATTCTCTCAGTAGGGGCAGCTCCGCTGGTTTGGAAAATCGCCAGGCAGGATATCGTGTCGTGACAAGAGAATAGCCCGGGGTGATGGATGGGAGAGGAAGGAGACAAGAATAATGTCGAACGAGGGGCCCGTTCGTTTTAAGGGCTACCACGCGTTGGCGACGCGACGCCAGGGTCTTAGCGCGACGGGTTGGATGCTGAGCCGCTCTGCCTGCCACAGTGCCACTAGCAAGGCAACCAGAGCCAGTAAAAATGGGACGCCAACAGAGTGCGCAACGAAGCTGGGAGCCAAGGGCCTGAATCCACATTGATTCCGTGTCTTTGATTTGTCTGGTGTGGGGTCTCCAGCGCCGGGTATTAATAATTCTAATTAAGCACTTTTTGCACGTCTCGCGTTGTGAGAGCGAAAGAGGCGCGTCGTGTCGTTTGCTGGAAGCGAAGTTCGCTCTGCAGATGCTGCGATGCCATTGTTACTTCCAGCGGTCTGCTAATGCCAAGTTTACCGGTCATCATAATGGTATCGCTTGACATCTGCCGCCTTGCTCAGCAGCGGGAACTGGTGGATTCTTTGCGTAACGTGCAACAGGGTCGCGATTCGCGCTATCACGTGAGAAAAACACTCCACATTCTTGTGGTGCACCACAACCGACCTTCGAGGTTCGTACTCCGTATGAGTCCGTACACTATCCAAGTTTTACCTCGTAGCACTACATGACGGGTACTTTAGAGTGTTGACACTCAGTGCCGCAGGAGCGCAGAACGGAATTACGGACCGCCGACAATAAACTCTTTGTGACCACTTCGACCGCTCTTGTCAGAGTTTGACATTCCCAGTCTGGTTAGGTTTACCCGAGGGGTGCCACACATGCTCGCTCGACGGGCCGCCCGATTTGTTACCCCACAGATCTTTCGCAAAGGGAGTCCCATACGAGCCTCACGCCGTATCCAACCAATGACCACAATGGCGGATCTCAAGACGGAGGGACAGGGCTCCGCGCCTTCCCCAAGGTATATCGATGTGCGTGTATTGCGGGTCCTCCAAGCACCCATACCTACCTACTATGGCCGGTATCTTCTGCCAGTTGCTCCTAACACCCTGATTCATCGAGTAGATAGGGATCAATCTCACAGACCCCATTTTCCGGGGCATCTACCATGGGACGCGCAGACATCCAGATGACCTCGATGCCGTTATAGGCCGTGCTCGCGAGGTTGGATGCACGAAACTAATCGTCACCGGGTCAGACGTGTCGTCCTCGGATCAAGCCATGAACTTAGCCGAGCAGTACCGTACGTCTTCAGTTGCCTTCCCTCTACGTATTCTGATGTTGACCCGATGCCTTAGCGGGAACTGTATACGCCACTGCTGGCGTCCACCCTTGCAGCAGTCAGATCTTCAGCAGCACATCGCAAGGAGAGGGTGAAGGGCTGGACCATTCTTGTGACCCTGATCCTTCCAAGCCTGTCCCTGAGACCGATGAGCCATGCCAGGCGAGGACGGAGAGTATCATGTCTAGGCTCGCCGATCTCGTGGAGACAGCAAGGTCCGCTCGCCCGCACCAACGCGGTCTCGTCGCATTTGGCGAGTTCGGTCTTGACTATGACAGGCTGCATTACTGTTCGAAAAAGGTCCAGCTCCACTCCTTTGCCGTCCAGTTGAAGCTCGCTGCGTCGCTGAGCCCTCAACTGCCCTTGTTCCTCCACTCCCGTGCCGCCCACAAGGACTTCGTCTCTCTCCTCAAGTCCACCTTTGGGGAAACGCTAGAGCAACTCCAGCGCGGCGGTGTCGTGCATAGCTTTACGGGGACAGTAGAGGAGGCAAAGGAGCTAGTAGACCTGGGGTTATACATCGGTGTGAATGGATGCAGTTTGAAGACCGCGGAGAACTGCGCTGTCGTTAAAGCCATCCCCCTAGACCGCCTCATGCTGGAGACGGACGGGCCGTGGTGCGAAATACGGCCAAGCCATGAGGGATCGAAGTTTCTCACAGAGGATAAATCGGATGGCCATGATGCAGAGGGTGGCGAGCTTCCTGGTACGAAGAAGTCCAAGAAACAATCGCTCGCACCTCAGGGGCGATTCAAGGTGGTCAAGAAGGAGAAGTGGGAGGAGGGAGCCATGGTTAAGGGTCGGAACGAGCCGTGCACGATCGAGAAAATAGCCAAGGTTGTGGCCGGAATCAAGGGCGTCCCGGTCGGAGTTGTGTGCGATGCGGCATGGGAAAACACCACTAAGGTTTACGGCCTCTGAGTAGAAAGCAATGGCGGGTATCACAATGGTTGCCAGATGAGACTAAATCAACGCTACAGCCCAAATAAGATAGACTAGATCTCCGACCCTTTATATGCTCGAATCCTTCCGTTGCTAACCGTGCCAGTGGTGACATTTTCCTCACCGGTGAGCCAACCCGGCATCTTCTCGCCATCAATCACCCCGCCTTCCACGAGTTGGCGAATGCCGGCGAAAACATGAGAGCCTTGCAAAGTAAGCTTCACACTCGGCATCCAATTTGAGGAAGGGTGCGCTGTGCGCTCGATTCCTGATTGCCCGCCATCCCTGCCAGCGCTGCGGGTTTTTGAGCCAGACACAGTAGGGAAGGGGTCTTCCATTGCGACATCAACCCGCTCCAAACCATGACCATCCGTCAATATGGCCGACTCACCAAATCTAGCCCGAGCAACCAATTTGGCTCGCTTATTAGAGGAAGAGTCGAAAACCGCACCGCTCTGCTTCCTCTTCTCAAGCGGAGTTCTCTGGAGGACAGCCCTAACATTATCCGAAGTCTCAGAGAGTGGACCAACTTGAGAAGTCACATCAAGAGGCGTATCGGAGCCGGTTTCCTTGGAATATATGCCCCATCCGCCCCCGGCAGCGTTGGAACGGCCAGGCCCTTTGAACTGTATTAACGCAAGAAGATTCCGTGTTGCCATGCCAGTGTGAATGAGTGTGTAGCGCTCTCGAGGCTTGGAGAGAGCCTTACGTATGCCGTCTATAATAAGAGTCCGGAGACTTTTCGTGTCGGTCGGATTAGGCGGACCGAGAGTAAGGAGGTTTGATATGTATATAAAGGGTGCGTTGTCTGGAA
The DNA here is from genome assembly GCA_025503055.1 of Sordariomycetes sp. B11D1. Taxonomy (NCBI): domain Eukaryota; kingdom Fungi; phylum Ascomycota; class Sordariomycetes; species Sordariomycetes sp. B11D1. Next base: position 68,295 of record JAMFQS010000030.1, on the reverse strand, counting down.
AGGCAATGTAAACAGTCCGGGCAAGGTCGAAGACCGACGAGAGGCCCTTGCTTTCATCGTGGAGGAGAGCAAGGTTAGTATTGTATGGAGAGTCGATGATGAAGATGCGGAGAATAACCATGCGCAAGTTCGACGACCAGTCAAACTGGAAATGTGCCTTGACATCGGGAAGGACATGACTTTGGAGATGCTCCAAGAACGTTGAAGGGTGGATTCGTGGAATAGACAAGGACTTCTTGTCCACTTTGAAGTAGTCCTCCCCAGGGCTCGAAGTGGCGGGTTTTAGGGGGAGAATGCGATGCGTCGCCCATTTATAAGACGTCGGATGATCGTAGATATGTTGGAGGTCGGCCATGGCTAGTTGATAGAGCGTGAGGCCATGGCGCCAATCACCTTCCAGGATACGCTCAACTACTTCTCGCTTGGATCCCCTCCGAGCTTGGATTTCAGAGTAGACTTGACGTAATTCCTCGAGTGAGGAGGCTGGTGGGTAGAAGTCGTTGGACTCGTGGTTGTCATCGAAGCCTTCAAGATATGGCTGTGTGGCTAGGTAATCGCCATCTTCCAACCAGTTCAGAGCCAGGTCGAGGAGGGATGCACGTGAGAGCCGGGCTAATATTTTCTTGACAATGGGGTCTGACGACGGGACCCGGAGTGATGATGACAGCCGGGTGTTTGTAGGAATTGAAACGGTCGGCATCGTTGAGTCGCTAGGTCCGCATGGGGCGGAGGCTTCAATTTCCGTGAAATGCAGATACTAATGGTCTGGGTGGGCGCGCGAATATACTCCTATCACTGTATTGCTCATGATGGGTACTGATAATGCCCAACAGAAAGAAACGGCAAAAAGAGAAGTTGTCGCGTCTTGGTCTCGGGCACAACGCGCCACGCTTCACGTCGGTGGAAGGCCCGCCCTGTGGATCAAACAAACCCAACGCAGGTCTCTCTTGACCACGCGTATTACTAAGGTTGGATCGTCTCCTCCGTATTTTTCCGAGGCGGCTTCCATACTGTGTCATATGTAAAGTCTCAGGCGGGGTGCATCGCGCCCGACCCCTCAATCATGACCCATTTTAACAACCCCACCACAAAGGCCCCTCAGCATGAACTTCGTCTGTGGTAAATTCCGATGGTACTCCGCCAGTCAAGTCCCAGCACCGCTTCAGACTCCATTATCGCAACCCACAGCCAGAAACGAGTGCTCATATCAATAGCACGTGTGTGCATTCTTAGGGGACTTCGTTGGCTTCGATTTGTGGACCTGGCCTGTGTCCGTGTCCGCGGAATACGCATGTATCTGTAGTTCGCTGCTGGCCGGCGCTACCTCGTACAAGTGTATGTCACAGCTGGTTGAGGGGAACCGATACCGGTCCCGCTGCCGGTCACAAATCGATTTCTAAGCATCCTTCCCCCCACATCCACATCACAAAGACGACGCTTCGACGACAGGGGTGGGTGGGGCAGAAGTTTGGAGTCGATAGTGCGAAGTCAGTAAAAAAAAGTACGCACGAGGGACAAGCGCACAGTCCCCTTTGCCCAATTCCTGCTTCTGTCTAACTACAAAAAAGCTCCGGGCCGAAACCCCCACGACGATTACCAGGCCACCCACATCCCACTGCCCCACCCTCCTTCGAATAGATACCCTCGGCTCCCCCTCGTTGACTCGACGCTTAACCTGACAAACTCGGTATTCAACCCTTCGAGAAACGGTCTCAAGCACAGCGCTGCCAGTACAATTGTAATTGTCTCATTACCGCACGTTGCTTTCACTCGACAGACGCGTTCTGCATCTAGCCGCACAAAATGTCCACGTACGGTGGTCGGCGTGGACCAAATGTCTCCCAATACCTCCGCCATCTGAACACCATTCCAGCCGAGCCGACGCAGGATGACGGCCTCCTCACGGGCGATATCGACGATGTTTTCACGAATACCGAATTCTTCGATTTCGAATCCGGCCAGACGACGGATTTTCAACCCGCCCCGGTCAAACCTGATGCCGAGCAAATATCACGGGCGGGTGCAGACGACACCTCGCCCGTAGGTGATATCACCGGATTCGAATTTATCTCAGGTTAGTCTCCATGGCGAACCGGCTCTTCTTGTTTCAACGCCGTCCTTATGCATTTACTGCTATCTCCAACGCCAACGAAACGGCTGTCCCTCCGATCTTGCGCCTCCGTTTTACTCGGTCGCACGTCACTCGATGTACGCGCATTTGTGCCGACAGCAAACTGGTTAAGGAAGCCAAAGTCTATTCATCTACCACTGACCCGTTCAGCCTCCTGCCATAATAGGCCGTCTGAGGTTGAATGAAGAGCGACTTGCTCATCAAGTGATGGGTTGGATTCCCTTTCCATCACGCTTACAAATCGGGGCATCCCGCGATGGTGCAATATCCCGTGATCGGTACCCGCATCACTCCGCATCCTTTCCAACCCACTCCGACGATATAATTTGTTTCCTACGGGGATGACGAGTGCATATCTCTTCGGCAGAGGTTTGCCCCTAGTAGTTCTTCCATGATAATGCACCAACACTCTCCAGCTGGCCAGATCAAGGCCGTCGCTTTTCCCTCTCAGTTCTAAGGCTAACTTGTGCCATGACTTCAGACTTCAATTTCACTGAATACCCCCCCTACCAAGCTTCCGCGATACCCGCCAGCTACTCGGACAGTCTCTCGCTTCACCCCCTGCCGCCGTCGGCACCGGTATACACTACTCCGGTATCGCAGCAACAGCAACAGCAGCATGCTCCCTTCCACCAGCATCGGCAAGTTGCCGGTGAGAAGAGGAGTGCGGATGCCATGACCGCGCCCGACAGCCAGTTAGGCTATGACGAATCAGCTCGCATTGCTGCCGAGGAGGACAAGCGCAGGCGTAACACCGCCGCCAGCGCTCGTTTCCGTGTCAAGAAGAAGCAGCGTGAGCAGGCACTGGAACGCACCGCCAAGGAGATGTCGGAAAAGGTCACGGCCCTAGAGGGTAGGATACAGCAGCTTGAGACCGAGAACAAGTGGCTCAAGAATATGATTCTCGAAAAGAATGGTAGCGGCGATCAGATTACCTCGAGCCTCGAGAAGGAGTCAGGTTCTAAGGAGCTAAAGGTCCCTGAGGCAATCAAGTCGTAGCTGTATGTCCGGCTACTCGTACCCTTTTTGGATTCATGATGGGGCATTGCCGAGGGCTGGGGAAATTTGCTTCGCCTATGCGAATGGCCTGTTTTGAGTACGGTGCTGGCGGGGCGTTATGGAGTTGTTTACACTCGGGGTTGGGCGAGTGGGAGGGGCTGGAGTAATTGCGGATGGGTGGTGACACCTCACGGATAGTTGTTGAAACAAGGAGAAGTGTTCATATGCTTTCCAATCTTACATGATTATATATATAACTTGGAGTGAATCCAATGGTAGAACATGCTTCATAGTGTACAATCTCGGTCACGCTCACATGCCTCCCTCCCCAGTACTACTCGCTGCCTCAGCGCCGCCGCCGGTCTCGCCGCGGAGCTTCGCCAGGCGCTGCTGATTCCTCCTTCCCAGAATTCGCAACGTGTTCTTGCGCTCGGCCTCACTCATCTCCGCCCAGTTGCCGATGCGGGACATGGTTCCGTCGTGGTTGACGACAAGCGGCCCGAGGTGGTCGAGTTTCACAGCTGAGCCCTCGCCGCTCAGGTCCAGCTTCGTCACGTCATCCCCGCCTTTCTCTTCCGGGGCGGGAAGCGTGGGGCGAGAGCCGGCCGAGGTAGTCGATGTCCCCTGCTGGTTGCTGACAGACGCTGGGTTTTGCTGAGTGGACGACATCCTGGTGAATGTGGTGGTTCCTGGGCTAAGCCGCGGGGTTGCTCGTGGTGTTCGCAAAAGAGCTGAAGTCAGCGCTCTCTTCATTTCAGCTTGTCGAGGTTTGTGACGGTGATGATTGGAATGGGTTGTTGGTTTTGAGGTCAAGTTTGTTGACGAGAGGCGCTTTTCCAGGCGCAGAGAAACGGATGGAATTCATCCGAAATTCCCCCTCGGGCTCGACTTCATCATCACCTCATTACAGCTTATACCCCTCGTGCTAGCTCACACCGCATCATGCTTTTTCCCAGTGGTCGTGATAAAAGAAGCGGTTATAATCTGCCGCATGGAGGCAGTTATTCAATGACCCCGACAAAACATACTGATATTTCAACTTGGTGACAGCATGTGTCCAAGTGCTCACAGTTGAATCGACTCCCACCCTCCCCCACCAGCCGTCCGTCGGCATTGCCGTTTACGACGTCGCGAATTCATCAGCATCCCCCATATTTCCCGAACAAGCCAATGAAGCCCGGTGCCCGCAGTCCTATAGGGCTTTCTTCCTGTTGCGGGTACCTGGCTCTAAAAGATGCTACTTCCCGGTGCAAGAGCGGCGCTTGGTCACTAGATGCGGTCCTCAAGCCCATATCGAGGCGGCTGCGGTGGCGAGACTTGAAAGAGCTCAGCGGCATTTGTGGCTGGGATATCGGATTCAACATATCGATATTATAGAGGAAGCACAGACGTGCCGACCTCTGCTCCTGCATATTGCTCGTCGGCCCCCGCCAACGCGGCACGAGCACAAAGATTCGCCCTATGGGATGACACGGCAGGTGGATGGCCCGTCTCGAGGTGCGACCGAAAGGCTTGTGTTTGTGACCCATCGGAGTCCTCTTGATTCTTCAGTCACAGGTGTTAGCTTGGATTACCTGCCTATTATGATGTCCCACTCACAATTCGGTGAGCCATGGGCTCGGCAGCCGCTGCCGGAGGAGACGCGGCCGACTGGTGCTTCGAAACTACAAGTACACCGTCATGGTATTATTTCGGCATTATCAGCGATGGACTCGCATATTCGGTGCACGATGTTCGGGTGTAACCAAGATTCTGGCTCAAGAGCTGTGTGTTGGACTCGTGGAGGGCATTGGTGCCCAACGGAGACAACTCCGTGATAGTCCCAGGGCTTCCCAAACCCTCCGTTATACGGCGGATGCTGTGAGGCCTCCAGGACCGCTCATGTCTTCAAAGGCTCTAGAGCCTTGATACGGCGTTTCATTTAGTCTACAAGCAGGTCGGGGTACCGTTAGCGTCTATCCGCATGGTGGGACGGTTTCTGGGGCTTGTTCACGACGATGGCCAGCGGTCGACAGCCAAGTGTTTTGGGTGAAGGAAGACTCGCTCCTACCGGGCCTGTCGACCATATTGATAGGTTCCGGGGTGTATTTTCGACAACCCGCGTCTCGAAAAGGTAAGTCACGACCAGGGTCGAGTGTGAATTCATCTAGACGTCGACAGACGGAGACGGGGCCATGGTAGAGATGTTGCGTGAGGCCCTCTTTAAATTCCAGGTGTTTGACCTCTGCCCGGGTTAAAGATATCCTCGTTGCTGTGGGTCGTAGCATCCTCGGTCGTTCCGGAATACCGGCGTCGCGGCAATGCTGGGTGTGTATGGAGGCGGTCACCCGCTTGATCCACGTCTCGATAGGAAGGGAGGGATATCAATTGGCGCCGATCCTAGCCTCGGGTCTCTGGAAGATGTGTAAGCTGCGCTGAGGAAGAGGTACCGAATTGAGAGCGCGGTGTCTAACATATACAGATGTCCACTGTGCCTGCCTTGAGAAGGAAACGTCTGCGCACACTGACCTCATCGCGGTTGGAACGAAAGTTGACCTGGCTGCGCGCTCTGAGGTCCGGAGACACGCAAAGGTAATATTAGGCTTGTAAGCTGACCATTGCGGTAAGAGCATGGGGCCACCGACTATCACGGCTGCCACTCGTTCCGATCACAGGTTCTCAGTCCCTCAAAGTAGTCAAAGCAGGAAGGATTGAGGAGGGTTCAAGGCAGGATGGAGGTGTGCAAGGCAGGGGTAAGATCGAGGTTTTGGTCCAGCCGAAGGGATCCATCTCGTCTACGACGTAATAAACCTCCGACCAGTCAAGATGGATTTTCTACGAATTGATGGGAGATTGCGGTGCAGAGCTCAACCTCATTCGGTGCCCATGGAGAGAAAGGATACGAGGTTGTTTGGCAACGGCGAGTCGAGCGACCAAGTTCATCGCATCAGTGTCAGGGAGCGCCTGTAAAGCGAGCAGATACTGTACCGGCACTGTAATCCAGTAACACATTCCTTGCATTTAGGTTCGGGGCTCTGCGGGCATTATTAGCTGGTAGGCGCGGGCCGGAACCCTGCACCCTGAAATGCAAGGTATTAGTACCTCGTACCTTACCGGTTATCTCACAATCTCCAGGTGGAACGCGGCTAGCGCTGCCCTGCCACCTTCGACCGTCGTCTATCCATCACCCCCAACGCGAAGGTCTAGGTCCGAAGGTGCACCCTCGCAACCCCAGGTCTGCGACTCTCTATGCGCACTCACCGTCCACTCCCGCAACCACGATGAGTGGCGACCTTAGTCTGTCCCAGGCGTTGGGCGGCCTTCGAATCGCGAATCCCGATGATGCCCCGCCGACGACTTCCCCCGACTCCCCGATCCTCGCCAAGCCCGTTAGCCCTCCTGCCGAGGGAACATCTACGAAACAACCCGCGGAGACCGGCTACCGACACGCCCACGACGGTGAAGAGCGACTGCCTGATACGCAACATGACTGGCAAACCATGAGCCAGCCGTTTCACCACCCGGATCCGCCGAAGGATTCCAGCGAGCCCGAACGCGTACCGTCTCGTCAGCAACCAGCCTCGGGTACCCTCTACGCACACAACAATTCTGACCAGAATCTGCCTTTGCGGAACTACCGGAACGGACGATCACCCGGAACAGCTGAAGACCTAGCCCTCGTTGGTCCGCCGTCCCGTGTCCACGGCAGCTATCGCCGGCACGCGCAGCCGCCCCTCTCCAGGGAGCCGAGCACAAGCGACAGGGCTTTCGATGCCGGCCGACACGCGCGCATACCCTCGGGGAGCGGAGCACCGCTTTCTGGTCGAAACTCCCGAGGCATGGGCGAAGGGTATGCCTCCGGAAGCCAGGCTGCGCCTCCACACCAAGGTCATGGTGGCCCCGACATGCCTCTCCCAACAAGTAGTCAGGAATGGCAGGAACGAGGTGCTGCCGTCGGAGTTAGGCGTGAGGTCGATTCCAATGGCCAAACAGTCATCCGCCATGTGAAGAAAGGGGTTAGGGATTTCAGCTTTGGCCAGATATTGGGCGAGGGGTCATACAGCACAGTGTACCTTGCTACGGACAGACAAACTCTCAAGGAATACGCGATCAAGGTTCTGGAGAAGAAGCACATCATCAAGGAGAAGAAGATCAAATATGTCAACATTGAGAAAAACACCCTCAACCGGCTCACCGAACATCCGGGCGTGGTCAGGCTCTACTACACCTTTCAAGACGAAGCCAGCCTTTACTATGTAATCGACTATTGCAGCGGTGGGGAGCTCCTTGGGGCTTTGAAACGGACTGGCACGTTCGACCTTGAGTGCACGAGGTTTTACGCAGCTCAAATCCTCGATGCCGTCGAGTACATGCACGCGAGAGGTGTCATACACCGGGATCTGAAACCGGAGAATGTCCTTTTGGACGACCATATGCACATCAAGATCACGGACTTCGGCACCGCAAAGATGTTAGCGGACCCCAGGAACGCAAAGACGGAGGACGGGACGGATCGCGGTGTTCCACAGACGGGCCAAGCCCAGGCATCCGACGATGGCAGAGCTCCCTCCTTTGTGGGAACCGCTGAATACGTGAGCCCGGAACTGCTCACGAACAAGAATTCATGCAAGGCTAGCGATCTGTGGGCGTTTGGCTGCATCATCTATCAGCTGCTTGCCGGGAGGCCGCCGTTCAAGGGCGGCTCGGAATATCTAACATTCCAGAAGATCGTTAGTCTGGATTACGAGTTCCCAGCGGGCTTCCCACCCGCGGCGAGAGATCTCGTGGAGAGGCTCCTTGTCCTGGACCCTGCACGGCGTCTCACCATCGAGCATATCAAGAACCATGAATTCTTTGACGGCCACCCGTTCGGCAAGCTCTTGTGGAGATCAAAAGCTCCCCGGCTGCAGCCATACGTGCCACCGGTCCAGGAGCCTCACATCATCCAACTAAATGGGCGGTCGAACGCCCCGAACTCGGCTTCGGGGACACGTGGGCACGCCGCATCTCATGGAACGGGGGCTGCTTCAAACAGTACCGTTAGACATTCACTTGCCATCGCCGAACTGCCTCCTCCGTCGCAGCTGGACTTTGAGTGGTCATCGGTGCTTAACCGGTCCAACGAGAGAATCCTCAGACTAGGAGACCTCATGGTTATCTCTAGTCCATCGCCAAACCCCTCTGGAAAGGGCAGCGACCATGGCGATGGAGCCAAGAAGTTGGCGAGGTTTTTCGGGGGAAGCACAACGAAGAAGCGCCAGAGGCTTGTGATAATAACGTCTAGTGGACGCATTATCCTTGCGCCTGCCGGCGGCGAGGAAAAGAAGGCGAAACAAGAAATCTCACTATTGTCGGCGGATTGCACATGGAAGAGCCACATTGACGCCAAGGGCCAACCAGTATGGTGTGTGGATACTGTAAGTGCCATTCAGAGTCATGACTGTTCCTCCGAGTAGCTCATCCTAACATCCATACCTGTAGGGAGGCACACGTTACACGTTCGAAGAACCCAAGTCCTCGACGGGCACGGCAGGAGCGGTGGATGATTGGATAGAGAACTTGAGGCGTGCCAGAGAAATGGCCCTCTCTCAAAATATCGCGGCATCCTCGGCGAGTGACAATGACTTTGTGGACATGGCCTCCAGGGTGTCTAGCCCCACCAGCACGCTTGGCGCTGGGAATGCTTTCTCGGAGGGCTTCACAATCAACGACAAGTCCGGGCGGAACCATCTGAGCAAGCCTCAGACCGCCATGGACAGCTCGTCGAGCAAACTAAACCGGTTTAGCAAGCGCCAGTCCAAGAGTGGGCTAAGTTCGGCGTTCTGATGTTGCAGTCCTCCGGAGTCGATTTGGGAGTGGAGCCCACTCATCTCCCCTCGCGTCACGTCGGCGAGGGAGCGTGGGCAATACGAAGGAAATGCCATGTTCTCGTAAGCCACCTGCATGTTCTACACGGCACATACTTCGTTTCGTCAGAACGGAGTTTGAGCGTCCAAGACCCCGGACACGCCCTGTTCTTGTCACCTCAGCCCCTGACATACACACTCGCCACTCGGTACGACCAAATCCTCAAATCAGTTTCCAGCTCTTGACCTGGGATAATTGTCCTCGATCTTTGAGATTACGAAACACATCATACGCCATGACTTTCTCAGTCCTCATCCACGCATATCCTATTGGACTCTTGTCCCTGTTACGCCACTGCCGCCTTACATCATCAGTCAACAGCCCATCCCGCGCATAGTCGACTGTCACTGTTGCCGCCCTACACTACTCAACATGTCGATTGAGAACTGCACATACTGCCCTTGAAGATAGTTTCGCGATCTTGATTTGAGCGTATGCCCTGCTCCCTTGTTATGTATCGTTCTTATCCCCACCGTCGCATGGTGTACCGGTGTGCCCTTTCTAAGGATATCCGATTTGCAGTTAATAGCTATAAATCTCGTCTTCATACCTTCGCATATCTCGATGCATAGCATAGTCCTCAAACCGCGCAAAACATGCAATTTGGGCGTACGGTTTATGATCTTGCGACGTTCTTGGAGACACAGGTGGGTGTATTCGCAGCTTGACGGTTTCAGAGAGGGCCGGTGACAAGCCGTCCTCGGCTTCCCACCTTTCAATTTATATAAGAACGAGCAGGAGGATTTATGAGGAAAAGTTTAGTTCCGCTGGTCGCCTAAACCTTCGATTAGACGGCTGCTGTCAGGCGGACGTCGCGTCGCTTGTGTTATTCACGTGACCAGACGCCACAGGTGCCATGCGCCATTAACGAATCCCAGCTCGTCTCTCCTCCCGTTTTCCCGAGTCTCAAGCGAACCGGCCCCCACATTCGCGTCCCCATCTCCCTGCCCCAGAAATTTGCGAGGATATACAGGCCGCGCGCGTCACTGTCGCGACCTCCCTGCCTTCAGTCCTGGGATGAACCCATTATTTTTGACTAATCGCACGTCCGCATTTCCGGCCGAGCCACCACCAACACACGACAGTCTCGCAGAAGTCTGTTTCTGCGCCGCTTGCAGCAACAATCGTCTTTACGAAAGGCTGGGCTCGCCGCACAACATAATGCAGGCCCAATACCGCCAGCACCCCCAGACGCCCCAGAGGCAGGGTCCAGCGGGGAACCAACGGCGGGGCGGAATAGGTAAGCATCGTGATCCCTTGTCTCGGGTCCCAGTCGAACTTCTTTCGCGCTTCCTTGCTGACGTGTTTTGCTACTATCACTCCACCAGGCCCCATGATGTCGGCAGGTCCCCATCCGTCTGTCCCCTTGACCCAGGCGCAGATTGCGCAGCAGCAACAGGCGCAGGCGCAGGCCAACGAGCTTGCGAAGCGGCGGAGCCGCAAGCCGACAGACAAGGCGATCCCCGAGGGCGTCGAGGACACAACCATCGACCCCGATCTGGTATTGTTATACAACGACCTCCGAGCGTACGAGAGGAAACTTGACGCGACATTGGCGCGGAAACGGCTTGACATGATCGACAATGTAAGCCGATACACAAAGGTACCGATTATTGCCACTGCCTTTGACCTAGAGTCGCGTCGAATTCTGATTCTCACCTTTCATCTGTGCGCAGCATAACCGTACCCTTCGACTCTGGATCACCAACACTGCCGAGGATCAGCCGTGGCAGAGCAACGAGCTCAACGTCGATAGCTTCGACTTCAGCGCCAACGTCGAACCTACGTACCGAGTTCGCATCGAGGGGCGCCTTCTTGACGATGAGTTCGACCCGGAGCACTGCCCAACGACGACAACCTCGGGTACGCCTGAGGATGCGGAAGCCACGGGTCCCGATGGCTCAGCGAATGCAAAGCCGCCAGCGAATGCAATGCCGGCATCCCGATCTACAAACCCGGCGCTCCGGCTTTCCCACTTTTTTAAGGCGATTACTGTGGATTTTCCTCCCGCCATGAGGAGGCCGGATCAAGGTGTGGAATGGAAAAAGCCTGACCGGAACCAGCCGCCCCCCAACACACCCACCGCGACGGAATTTGACGAATTCTGCTTCAAGCGAAATGGGGATGAGAACGTCAATATAACAATCAAACTTGTGCGCCATGAAGAGCCGGAGAGATTCTTGCTATCGTCTGAACTTGCGGCTGTCGTAGATATGCAGGAGGCAAGCCGGCAAGAAGCTATGATGGCAGTGTGGGAATATATCAGGTTTCACGGGCTGCAGGAAGATGAGGAGAAGAGGAACTTCCGCTGCGATGAGCTGTTGAAAAAGGTACTCTATCCTGGCAAGACACGAGTCCCTTGCAAGGTGTGCTAACCACGTGCTCATAGGTGGTAAACCGTGGTGATATCGGCCACATCCCGCTACTGGGAGAGTACATTGCACCCCATCTGCAGCAGTCTCCGCCTGTCTCGCTTCCATACACCATCCGGGTTGATGAAGAGTTCCATAAGAACCCTCAGCCCACTATCTACGATGTGCAGGTTAGCGTCGAGAACCCTTTGAGGGCGAAGATGGGTTCGTTCATCCACGATCCTGGATACGCCGGGATGCTGAAGGACGTCGCGGGGCTGGACGAACACCTCGCCAAGCTCGTCCAAGCCGTCTCGATGTCGAAGTCGAGGCATACATTCTTCTCTTCATTAGGCAATGATCCCGTCACGTTCTTCAGGAACTGGTTAAGCTCACAAACCCGCGATCTTGAAACCATCAATGGCGAGGCGTCCAGGGGTGGCGGGGAGCATGCAAATGGCGACGAGTGGAGGAAGGGAGGTGAGAACAGTGTGTGGGCTACCGACGACGCGAGGGAGTCGGTTAATGTTATACTTTCGCGGCCTAAGCCGCAGCAGCCTCGTTGAGGAGGGTTCACATTCGCATGGTTGCAGTGGCCAGGTGCGGGATCTAGACCATCGTGTTCTTCGCGGCGTCGGCGTTCTTGGACCGCCCGGAGCACTTGCACGGGCGTCATTACTTTGACGGCGGGTGTGTTTAGTGTATAGTACAAGCGACGGTTTATGTTCGGTGTTCAACTTCTTTCGGGGCTGCAGGCTGAATGACATCGGATATCGATGGATTTCAAGATTTCTCGTCCAGGGGCTATGGCATGTACAATGGTCCAGTCCGGTTCTCTCTATCTCCATACGAACATGAACCCCCAATCTCACCAAACTGTATCTGCTTGTGGACCCTCAATGTCGCAATACATGTAATGCAAGAGATGAAGCCACAATGCGTGTCTGTTCATGTTTTGAGACTGCCTGGTTCCAGGACGCCTCGACCGCGGGAAAAGGCTGAGCTAATCGCTGAGTACATGCAGCTCTGCCCCAAGTAATATGTTGCCTCTACTATCTGGATCCACTACATCATCTTTGAGCGGGGATCGGCTGGGGTGGTAGGTTCTTGATCTGTTTAATCAGGAACTCCCTCTCGTCAATAAACTGCTCGTCATCCGTCCTGTCCTCAAGGAAGTGCGACAAGAAGGTCAGAAGCTTTTCCCTGTTCATGATCAAAATCTTCTGCACGGCGAGCGACTTGTGGGGGTTCGCGACGAAGACTTTGAAGACGTGGAAGCCCTCGTACTGGACCATCTTGCGGTCGTCGCGGAGGAGGTTCATGCATATCTTGAGATGCTCGCCACTGTCGACGTACGCTGTCATAACGCTGTAGTTGGAGCGATCGAGTAGTATCTCGCCCAGCAGTTTGATAGACTGGCGCTTGGTGACGTAGCTACTGGACCGGACCAGCACGTTGTTATATTTGTTGAAGAACAGCTCGAAGTTCACGGTGAGATATCTAGGTACGAGCTCCTTGTGTTTTGTCAAGAGTTCCTGTCGCCGGGTTAGGGTTGAAGGTTTTCCAATTGTGCGAACCGAGTAGTGAGGGTTTTACTAAACTAACCCTGAAGGTGGTGAACGCATCTGCGGCGACCTCGAACGAGCTCTTGTCGATCCAGTCAAAGAACCTCCAGAACACTCCGTTGCCCCCTTGGGGCTTGTCCCTCGCTATGCCGGCGAGCCCATAAGCGCTCGAGCCTTCCTTCTCGCCGTCATCGTAGAGGATGACCGCCGCAGCAGCCTCGACTTTAAGCACCTCGCGAAGCACGGTTCCCGCGGCGGTCGCGCTCTCTTTGTGGTCGTAGCCGCGGCACAGCTCTATCAGGACCTGCGGGCGCTGGTTCACGACATACGACAGTGCCACGGGGTCGGACTTGGGCGAGCCGCCGGCGGGGCGGAAGCGGAATATGTAGGAGAATATGACCTGGGTGTCCTTGCGCGACTCGAATGGCAGCCTGTGGAGGCTCAAGGCGAGATGGTAGAGAAGGTCCTCCTCGATGACGCTGGTGACGAGCTGGTAGACCTGGTCGGGGCTGGCGTCGGGCTCACCCTGGAGGATGAGCTTCATCTGAGAGAGCACCTTGGCCAGTTCCTCGGCCTTGCCTGTCCCATTTCGAAGGAGGTCCTTTGCTTGTCTGGGCAGGTCAGCGGCCGTTCTCGACCGGGCTCGGCCGAAAAGAAAGGACATGTTGCGCGTCTCGCTCTAGCGAGGGGTGGTTTGGGCTGTAACGGGCTCAACAAGGCGGTGGTGATACGAAGGTGGGGCCGCGGGGGGTAGTTCACGCGCCCGTGCTCCGCGTGGGTGACCTTGTTCCTCCGCGTTTCGTTCGGCGCGTTCTTGGAGACCGTTTGCCCCAGCCTCTGACGGAGAGGAACGTGCCGTAGGAACCTAGTAGGGAACAGTTCTAGGCACGCTTGCAAGCAGACCATCAGCTAGACCGAGAGAACGCGGTGGGCGGGGCTGCTGGGCGTTGAGAATCGCTCCGTTGTCGGATTATTCTTGTCCTTTGATGAATATTTGGCGCTCTTCTGAGATGCTAGCTTCAGGATGTTCCCTGTTTGTTGCACCTGCGTGGCATCCACGCATCAATCGATGTTGTCATTGGTGTCTGCACGGATTAGGCGCGTTTGTCCCAGCAACAGCCAATGTCGGGCAATCGGGGGTGGGGGCCGGAGGTTGCGAGGTGAAACAGCCGCTCGCCAACGGAGCTCCTACAGAGATAGTTTGGTACGTCCCCCGCCCCACTTCTACAGCAGCATAATCCGGCCCAACGCTTGCTTGGACGATATCAAGAGGGCCGAGAAGCAGGTGTTACAGGCGAGCGATTCATGCTGGCTAAAGCACACGGTATAGTGTATACATAGGATGAAATATAGTAATTACCCCAGAAAGAAACACGCTCTTGATTGGCGCTACACTAACAATTGCATGATGACTGCTTCGTCTCCAATATCGGCGCGAAGCGGCGTCAAGCGCGTCGCCGAAATGCGTTCTGGGAAAGCAGTGAGCAAAGCAAGAACCAAGCCGGAAACCCTTAGGACGACAATATGGGACGTGCTCACCAAATAGCAGTCTTTGAACTTGAGGAACTCCTTCGAGCACTTGTCCTTATGCACCGAATTGTAGTCCGCTACGATGCATTTGCCGTACACAACCGCCTATTGCCACACCTGTCAACAAACGGACGGACACAAGCCTGCATTCGCTGTCAAGAAGACAGAGTGAAACAGCAGCAGGGCAGAGACGTGATCGAAACCCACTTCTGCTGAGCATTTGGATGCTGCCGCAGCGATTCGCTGGATAGGACGAGGCTGTCTTTGGCCGGTCATTGGAGAGATTGTCAGGTCGAATGACGTCGAGATTGCGGTTCCTATTCGCAAACGGTAGCAAATCAGCTTGGCGAGGGCAGCGGCGTTGGTTGAGTCGAACTCGAATTGGTCAGCACAATCATGTTCATCGGACGGTTGCCTGAACAGGTCCAATGCTGAAAGTACCGCGGAGCATGTGCCGTTCTTTATGGCGACGGTTATTCGGACTGGGGCATCTTGTCATTCGGACAAGGGTGCCTAACAGGTCAGGCGTGGCCACTAGCAGGCAGTAGTACGCAGCTGTGTGCAGCTGCAGGTATCTATATATATCATCAGTCATAACACCCCACGCCCGCACACACATATGTACGGAGTACACACATAGCACACCACTATAGAGCCACTACAGTTTGATACCATCATATATGATAACAAAAAGTTAGATGACGCGCTGAGATAATTAAGAGGCCTCGTGTTAATTACGCAGTTAGGGTATTGAAGCTAAAGACGCATTTTTCTCGGGTCTATAGAAACGCGACATCAGATTAGGAACTTTAGCGAGCGCCAGCAGCTGCCTGCGCCTGCAATATTGGATATCCTTGTCCGAATGCCGTCGCTTTTTATCGTTTCTCCAACAATTACCCGATTCATATCATACAGTACTGCATTGTATGCATAACAACATAACCTTATGAAACTTGCTGTTGCCCGGCGACAAAATTGGAGCCACCAACCACCGACGAAGACGCGACATTCCAAAAAATAGATAGGCGCAATCCTTAAGATCCTTGTGCGTTGTGAGGTCACTTCCCGGCCTCACTACCCGCCCTATTTGCGTTCTTCTTCCTACCACTATCTTCCCACCCATGTAATTGCGTTTGTTACGCGTCTCGCCTCGCTCGGCCCGTCGGCACTCACAATACGCGCGCGCCGTTTTCTCGAGCTCCCGCTCGCGCTTGGTGTTTTGCGCCTCGCCCGGCTTGCGCTTTGCGCCTGGCATGTGCTTAGTTCTAGCATGCAATCCAAACAGCGAGGCCTCACATGCCCTCTTCGCTGTTGCATCCAGCGCTGGCCCATCATGACAGCAGATCTGGGTCCGAATCGTCTTTACGAGTGTCCGAGCTATACTACACAAATGAAGGTGGGAATAATCGCCGCCAGATCCTGCCCGGTTGGTCATGAGCTAACACGGCCCTTCGCGTTAGAAATCACGGTTATTCACGACATCGTTACCTCTGCGCAGGAGCGCCTCGACCAGTTACCGGAGGTGGAACGCCTGCCGACTAATGAACTATTTCAGGCCTACGATGCCGTTCTCCCCACGTACGGGATCGACCCGGAAAATGACCAGCATCTCTCCCGGTTGGTTTTCAGAATCGGAGGGGAGCGGGGAGATGGCACCCTACTGGACAAGTTCCGAGCGGTTCTGTCCCGTATGGGAATCGAGATTGAATTTGACACCACCGGTCCAGTTCCCCAAGATCCGGCCGTCTTCACCGAGGATGGAGATGACTCTTTCCCGTCGCGTCCCCTGGGGCTCAGAACGGCCCGCCGACGGTCAGATACAGATTCTGGTACGAGCACCCGCCAAAGCCGCCCTGCTATCCAGGCGAGGTCACTGTCCCTCACCAGCTCGAGCGGGGTTGCGGTGGAGGTCGCCGATACTGCCCGACTGATCTCTGGTCAGTCACCTCCACATCCTGTGTACGCGGATCAGTTTATTCAGAAAAGTCCTCCGCTCGTGCCATTAGCTCGTCCTAGAGTAGACGCCACCCCGCGGTCCTCGTTTGAGTCCATCCCTGCCGTGGGAGGCAGCGGTGGGGTGGCAGATACTTTAACTGAGCTCTCAGAGGACGCCACATATCACGGTACCAATGAGGCGTCCGATGACGGGGATGGCATGGAGGAGCGTGCTGCACAACTCGGTGAGAATCGCCTCGCAACTCTCAGTGTCAGACTTTTCAAGGAGTGGAACGAGTTGGCCATGGAGGCCGAGATGAGGGAGCGCGAAGAAAACCTAGCACACGCGAACGCTCCACACGGCGCAATTGAGGTGTTGCTTGCGCAATGGAAAGCGTTTATGGAGTGGAAAACTACTGCCGAGGAGGAGGCGTCACGCAAGGATGCTTATAATCGACGATGCGACAGGCTGGCAGCGAGAGCTCGGCAGATCTACATCATGACCACGACACTTGCTCTCTGGCACCATCATGCCGGAGACAGAGCAGAAAGAACTGCCGTTGCCCGCAGACATATTCTACGCCTACGACACTTTGATTCTTGGAAGGATTTGGCTGTAAGCGAAGAACGTGCCGTCCGTGTTTTTGTCCAGAGCCTCTACTTCCCTCGCTGGGTCGACCGTTACCAGGCTTTAGCCCGAGCAGACGAGGATGCCTCGCGAGCTTATCGGAAGGCTTTACTTTCGAGGGTGTTCGCGACGTGGCAGTTCGGGGCATTTGAACAATCAGTCCTGCTACGCAGACGTCAAAGCCTCGCAGAATCAACATTCGAGCATTGGCTCCAGGCTACGTCCTTGGCGGAAAAGGTCTACTCCCGGGTACAGAACCATTGCCAAGGGCAAGTTCTCGCCAAAGCGTCGCAGGAATGGCGAGCTCAGGCATCCTGTCTAAAGTCCCGGGACGCCTGTACCTGGCCTCGATTCCGCGAGGCCACCCTTTCGAGTGCTTTCCGCCTGTGGGCGTTGCATCCCCTTCCCGTGCAAGTGACCGATGACCTCCATACAGCCAATACCCTGGCTAATGTTTTCGGTGCATGGCATTTGGAGTCACGAGTCGAAGCGTTCCAAAGGCAACGAGACCATCGACTTGTGTCGGAAACCTTTGCCTCTTGGATAACCTTCCAAAGACTGGCAGATTTCCATTCGCAGCGCGGGCGTACCCTCAAGGAAACCGCGTTCGAGCTTCTACTCCACCGGTCTAAAGAGCTTGAAGCCCAGAGAAACCGGGGCAGTATGGTACTAGCGACACGCCGCGTCTCACATGCATCGGTCGCTCTCCTCTTCCAAATCTGGTCCTCCGCTGCAGATAATGTGACCGCGACTGGAAATATCGCAGACGATAGCATCTGGGGGATAGCGAGGATGGCCCACATGAATATCTGGCACGGGGCAGTCCTGCACAACGCTGAACTGGAGAGATGGGCCCAAAGGGGCTATTCTTTCCTTTCTATCCAGGGAAACTTTGACACATGGAGGCAGTGGGCAAGGCGTGAACGGGAAAGGAAGCTCCGTGCAACATACACCAGGGCGAAGCACGATACAAACCTACGCCTTGTTCTCGGCTGTTTGCGCACCTGGAAAAATAGCAGTGACTCGAACTCGGTTCTCCAAGATGCGGCAGAGGGCGGGTGCCACAGCCATGATCGCGGTCTTCTGCAAACAGCCATGGACAGGTGGATCTCGAGCGCAAATTACGATGCGAACTCTGTTCGGCGCTACCGAGGCCTAATTACCGAGGGGTTGTTCGAGGAGTGGGTTGGAGCTGCTACGGAATACGCCAATGGGGAGTCGGAGACATCTGGAGTCTGGATTGAGCGTCTCGTAGGGTCCTGTTGGAACAGTTGGGATATAACCCATCAGTGGACGGAGGGCCAGGCGTACAACGCTGAGAAGACAGCTCAGCGACGAGACAGGGAAACGGCGACCAGGGTCTTCCTACTGTGGATGGACCACATATCTCCAGACCTTCCTGCGGTCTCAGATGCTGCGAAGCGCGGGCTACATCATTTTGGTCGGAGCGACATCGCCTGGGGAGGAGGTGGGAACAGGTATCAGTACACGCCTGCGCGTGCACAACCTTGGTCGAGATCGAATCTACTCGATTACAGTGCTCGTACCAGCAGCCGGCAATCGGACAACCAAGACGACGAACTCGACAGTATTGTTGGGGGCATGAATACCCCGACTAGGCGGACGGGCTTGGCTCGCCCATTGGTCGGGCTATCTACGACCACCCCCTCTGGTGCACTATCTACGCCGTATGAACGAGAACTCCGGATTAGATATTTAGCGGAAGCCGGCACTATGGGCCGGGGCCGAGGGCCAGATACCCACGATTCAGGCGTTAGCAGCGAGCATGTCTCCGGGGGCAGTGGAGGTCTCTGAAAGGCCAGGGTTTTTGACAGCACGTGTTCTGCAGTATCCAAGAATAATATCGGCTACTTAAACACGCTGGCCAGAGTAGCCATGCGAAGTCTCTATCAGGGTTCTTCTTTTGAACCCCATGACCATGTTTGTGAACGAGCAACACGCACAAACATCTGGCTACCCGACGGTGCGACTGTGCTTACTCGGGTACTATTCCTCAAGCTACTCCAGCATATATCAGGGCCTGATAAGTCAGACTGATGGTGCTCGGATACCCCGACGTAAAAGCTCTATGGTTTCCCTGGTACCATGTGACGGATAGAACACATGAGTTCAGCTTCTACAAGCTTTGATACCCATCGGGAGTGGGACTGCGCCGGGCGAGGCCGTGCTTATATAATATCCACATGTGGGTGGGTACCTCATATGTACCGGTACGCACATGCATGGAACGGCGAGTGCTTCCGCATGACATGGTTTACCAGTTACAGGGTGCCGCGCGAGACCTTGGCAAGGTTATTTCTACGAAGCTCGGGATGGAGCTATCAGCATCAGCATCCTGATTCCGGAAATACTGGAACTCGAAGTTCATTTCCAATGTCCTCGTCTTGCCATCCGGAGATGCACTTGACATACAAATCACCACCATTATGAGGGCCATTCTTCCCGGACAACCCAACTCCAGGCACCAGACGCTAGCTACAAGCAGCTGGGCGTCGAGACACATCACGGTATCCCACTCGCGACACCCCAACACAGCACGGCGAGTGGTCTCTCTAACGTTCGTATCTTTGTCCCACAGGCTTATATCACAGGAAATGCATTTGCCGTCTTGAGCGGCCCCCAGGCGATCGTCCAGACCATCTATACCGACACCGACGACGAGCTAGAAGCTATTGCTGTAGACGAAGAATCTGGCCGTATCGCTACGTGTACGCGAACGGCTGTCGCTGTTTACAAGCCACACACCGCGGACCCCAACGCACCACTAAAGGTTCGTGCGTATCCCACGCCATCACTATCTATGCGTCGAGCCATTCCAAGCCCAGTCCTAAAAGCTAACGGGGGCGCCGTCAACAGTGGGAGCTTGAATCGACCATCGCCATCGCCAAAGACCATCCGATCACTTCAACTCCAGTACTATCCTGGGGCACGTCTCAAGACCTTCTCGTTGGGTCGCACGAACTCGTCCTGTACTCCGTCCGAGATGCCTTCACTCGTATCTGGTCAAGACGAATCCCGAGTCCTATCACCGTCGCGGCCTTATCGTACGACTCGACCTATATCGCTTCCGCGAGCCACAACGACTGCGTTGTCCAGGTGTGGCGCCGGCTAGCCTTTGGGTTGGAGACCCATTTCGATGTTTTCTATCTTCAGCACCCGCAGCAGGTTACGGATGTTCAGTGGCGGAAGCCATTCTACCTCGAGCAGACCATTGAGAACGTCCTATATACGTTTTGTGCGGACCAGGTTGTTCGTGTTTGGGCTGGGTCGGGCAGCCATGGCAGCCAACAGCTATGTCTCTGTGGCCAGGTTAACATTGCAGCATCAATTCGAGAGGTGTCCATTAAAGGCCCAAGCTCTGACGAGCGTCCCAACCGTCTGGCTGCCATAATCGATGGACGGGACTTCTCTTCGGCTGTCGAGAAAGCGGTACAGTTACAACGCGGTACGGAAGACAAGGAGGACCTCTCAATCAATCATCTCATCGCCACTGCAACGAAGAGTCCTGAGA
This sequence comes from Sordariomycetes sp. B11D1, assembly GCA_025503055.1. Taxonomy (NCBI): domain Eukaryota; kingdom Fungi; phylum Ascomycota; class Sordariomycetes; species Sordariomycetes sp. B11D1. Next base: position 47,738 of record JAMFQS010000030.1, on the reverse strand, counting down.
TATGTCTTGTTTTGAATGGTGAAGGCGTCCTATCAGCATGGGCCATTGAAGTTTTCTTCCCCCGGGGCCGGCGTCAACCTTCCACCGAGGCCCACAACGTTGCCTACGTCGAGTCGAAGGAGTTCAACTTTCCCGAGCTACGGTCTTGTACGTTTGATGATCCCCGGTATGTGCAGATTAGGAGCTATTGTGACAAGCCGAGCGGCCAATTGATCATACTCTTCCATTTCCTCGGTGGCACTGTAAAGGTATATAGTGCCAACGTGGTCGACCTACTGAGCGGAGACACCCGGCGGCCAAGGTTGTCTCTTTGTGGGATATGGTCCGGTAACTCGGCGCCCATTAAGAAAATGGTTCGGAACTATAGCGGCAGCGCCGTTGTCTCCAGAACCGCAGGTGGAGAGAGTTTTGTATGGACGCACGAGCCTTCAGGCCCACGCGCCCGACAGTTCTATCGACAAAGCGCTATCCCGGCTCGTGGCCATATTCACCGAATATGCGTTTTGAGAAAGGGCCGGTTCGTTATATTTCTTCTCCACGACACCATCGCATTGTGGGACTGCCGTGGGCGTACCGCATTTCTCCTTGATAAACAGGAATACGCCATCTCTGGGAAGCCATTGTGCCTTTTGATACTTCCCAGACAGAAGGTTGAGGAGAACTTGGTTGCTCATATTGCAACAGTTACATCCGAACAAAAAGGGATAGTCTGGGAGGTCAATCTGCCAAATTATTCTCGAAGGCGACATTCACGGGCTGGTTCTCCCCAGATACAGGATGGGAACCACAAGGCAACCGAATCGCCTGTCGGCACCATTCGAGAGTTTTGCAGGTTTGAGCTCGACGACGTTGACGGTCTCTCATATGTGCTACCCGTCGATCCTGCTGGTTCCAGTCCGGTAGTGGCTGGCTTCCTCGACGTCTTTGCGAGAGATATCGCAATCTCATACACTAATACTGGGCGCGTAGACTTTTGGACCGCGCGAGTTGATATCACGAAGAAGACTGCCGGCTGGCTAGCCACGTCCTCGACAGAAACCGGCGTGGCGGAGCCCGCCCTAGTCAGCGGCAGCACACTTAAGAAGGCGGCGTTGGTGAACCGAAGTCGCTCGCATTTCACAATATGGGACATTGGTGGCTGCCGCCTGGAATATTCTCAAGACTACAAGGCTGAGAGTGCGATCAAAGATCTCGATTGGACATCCACCCCCGATTCACAATCGATACTTGCGGTTGGATACCAATCGCGGGTCGTTCTACTGAGTCAGATGCGCTTCGACTACCTAAACAAGGGGCCTGCGTGGGCGCCATTTCGAGAGATTTCCATCGGCGACTTCACCTCCCATCCTATTGGCGATTCAACTTGGCTAGGAGATGGCCACCTGGTTGTCGGAGCTGGCAATCAGATCTTCACTTTCGATCGACGATTCGACATGTCCAGCTCGCTCATCACAAAACTTAAACTGCCACATGGAAAGGACGGGACTTGGGACATGTTCGAGACAGTCAGACGACTCAACGGGCCTTTACCCGTGTTCCATCCTCAGTTCCTCAGCCAGTGTATCCTATCTGGGAAGTCCCTTTTGGTGCAGCGCATTCTCGCCTGCTTGAACAGGGCCATAAAATTCTCCGGAGATGAAGATCCCCTCGATAACTACTTGGATATGGACTTGGGGGAGCTCTATGGTGCAAAGGTGTGCCCAAACTACTCTCTCACTTCATTGCCACTTTCATTGATTTACCTTCTAGAGTGACCATGCTAACCAAGACACCCGAACGAAGACTAGAAACCCGTCTCAACCCAGGGGGAACCTTAGTAGCTATCTGGAAAGTGGTGTCCCATCCGAAAGCCACGAGGAAGTGTTTTCCGAGGAAATAGCGGTGGAACTAAACGAGAGGCTCACGAACGTCAATATACGACAACTGTCGGGCCAGGAACAGATCCAGTTGGCAGACATTGTTGAATGTCTTGGAATGGTTGAGAAGCAACGGAGATCTCTTGACGAGAATGGGGCTCGGTTCCTCCTCTTTTTCCGCCAAGCAATGCTCAGGCGAGGCCGCGTTGGCGAGTTCCAAACCTCTTGGCGAGATGTGAACTGGGCTTTCCACTCAAACAGCCAAGATATTCTGACGGATTTTGTTTCTCGGCAATACCAGGGTGCTCTTTTGTGGGAGAATGCCAAGGAGAGCGGGCTTTTCTCATGGCTCTCGGACGCGACCGCCGTGGTATGTCGTCTCTTTTCTCTATCTTTATCTCGACCCCTAGTTTGTACACTTCTAACGTGTGCCTATAGCGAACACAGTTTGAGCGAGTAGCCAGGAGTGAGTACACAAACAGGGATGAGAAGGACCCCGTAGGCTGCAGTTTGTTCTATTTTGCACTGAGGCAACATACCGTTCTACGTAACCTCTGGAGGATGGCAAGCTGGCATCCAGAACAGCGAGCCACGTACAAGTTTTTGTCCAACGACTTCAATGACCCGAAATGGCAGATGGCAGCCCAAAAGAACGCTTACGCTCTATTAAGCAAACAAAGATACGGTAAGTCCATAACACATAGTACCCACCACAACAACATATCTTCTGTGCCCTTCCTTGCGGACGGCACTGTGGGACAAGTTTGTCCGTTACGTCTAACACGGTTGGGGTAACAGAATACGCTGCCGCCTTCTTCCTTTTAGGCGATAGCCTTCAGGACGCTGTTAACGTTTGTGTGGGTCGCCTTGGAGATCTTCAGCTAGCCATTGCGATCACACGAGTGTACGAGGGGGATGACAGCCCGGTATTAAAACGGCTCCTCGAAGATGAGATACTGCCTTACGCCGCCCAGGAGGGCGACAGGTGGCTCGCATCATGGGCATTCTGGATGCTCAAGAGAAAGGACATAGCAGTCCGAGCCCTGATTGTATGCCTTACCCACCCTTGTCTTCCTACTCATAACCGCGCAAAATGAAGTGAAAGATGCGTCGACGTAGGTGCTAACCGGCCAATCTAGACACCCGTCTATAACCTTCTCGAGACGCCCAGGACCCCCGACATCAAATCCCAGCTGTTCCTCACGGATGACCCGGCTCTCGTGGTTCTGTACTCCCAGCTTCGACAACAGACCATTCAGACTCTGCGCGGGGCCTCGAAAGTGACGCCTTACGCCGAGTGGCAGTTCGTCTTACACAGCGCCAAGATTTACGACCGAATGGGATGTGATTTCCTTGGGCTAGACCTGGGTAAGTTGCTAGATACTTTCATTATCCGGTTCCTACCACCGTAAGAGAGATAACCTTTGCTGATATTTTTGCGCAGTCCGGAATTGGGAGTTCCTGCGCTCGGATATAGGCTATCCGGGAGAGGTTGGGTCATTGCAGTTATCAAAGAGACGAACCTCTACCTTGGTTTCGGACCTTCCAACAGGACCTGGGCCGGCGGGGCAGCCGGCTACTAATAAGCCGAATGGCTTCGGCCAGCCAACGCTCATCCACGAACCGGATGCAGACTCGTTCCTTGACAGTTTCGGGTTCTAGGTTGTCGTTATAGAGGAGTGGGGGAGCAACACCATGTTGCATTACATTTAGTGACTTGATTCTGAAGGAATTTATACCAGCGTGACCGGTAATGCAAGCCCGCTCTCTGCGAAGTGCCCTCGGCCATACATCGAATGTATTCTTCCACGCCTGTGCGTTTCGGCGAGGGGGGTGTTGAGGGTCGGCGTAGCGGTTCTGGCGCATTTTTACGACGACGGGGTTCGCTGTTGCAGGTTCCACGTCTTGATGGGTTATGGTTCATTTCCTCACCGTCCTTCAAAATACTGATAGCATTACTTCACGGCCAGATGCTCGTGGTCTCACGATTCTATCATCGACCTGACATGTATTGTTGCACTTGAATAAAGCCCCAAGGGCGTGATGCTGTTTTGTCGCTGATTAATCAGCAGTATATTGCCGAATTCGGTTGCGATTCGGGGTCAGTTGCCCCGGAACAGCGCAAGAATTATTAATCCTCGCCTCCGCCGACTCGCCTGCCTCCACCCTTACCCCGGCCCCTCTCTGACGACCGACTTGGCGGCACCCGTGGGGCTGGAACCTTCCCTTTATAAAGCGACCCTATCGAATACTAGTGCCCGCGCCCATCCCACCAGCCCAATGTCAAGTTAGGAGATACCCCATGACTCCATCTCCGGCTCAGACACTCCCAAGGCCACCATTCCTCGAACATGACACTCAACGGCGTAACCCGCGACGGTGGGGCACATGATCGTACACGACCAGCAGCGCCTACGCCCGCTGGGCGCAGCTTCACGTTGCGCGGCATCCTCGTGGGGCTGCTAGTCGGTCTCGTCATCTGCTTTTCCAACATGTACTTTGGACTGCAGACCGGTTGGTAGGGATGCCGAAGCATTGTCGTGGCTGCGTGTAGCGGACCCATGGCTAACATCGCGCGTAGGGTCAGTACCATGACGCTGCCGGCAAGCCTGATGGGCTTTGGCTTGTTCCGCATGGTTTCCCGACACATTCGCTTTCCGTTCACACCCGTGGAGAATGTCCTCGTCCAGACTGTGGCCGGAAGCATGGCCATCATGCCCCTCGGCTGTGGCTTTGTTGGAGTTGTATGGCTCTCCCACACCCCTGCCTTGTCCGATCCGGAGCCGTGTATTAATATCCTCCTGTCCTGCACAGCTTCCCGCCATGAACTATCTACTAGCCCCTGAAGAAATGGGTCCCATCAACCTCAGCACCACCAAACTCATAGTATGGGCCTTGGGCCTATGCTACTTTGGCGTTGTCTTCGCCGTTCCTTTGTAAGCCGCAGCTCCTCGAACACTGGCCCCTTTTTCTCTTTCTTCGTTCTTTCACTCTAGCAGCGACGAGATTCCCTTCCATTCACATTTATGGTCCTCGGCCAATACCATCCCTGCTGACCTTGTAGAAGACGTCGTCAGGTCATTATCCGTGAACGCCTGCGCTTCCCCAGCGGTTTCAGCACGGCAGTACTGATCGGAGTGCTTCATGGGCAGACGCCCGACTCCGGCAAAGGTAGCGAGTCTTCTCCAGACGCCGGTACTTTTGCGAGCCTCGTGCCCAAGCGACGCCGATTTGGTGCTTCAGTCCAAAACAGCGTCGGTAACCAAAACAATGAAGACGCCGACGAGGACACCGACTCGCAGCAGTGGGCAGCCAACATAAAGCTACTAATGATATGTTTCGGGTTCTCCGGGGCCTTTACGCTAGCCATGTACTTCTTCCCAGTCCTGCGCAATCTTCCCATTTTCGGCCGTCTCGCCGCTAAGACCTGGCTGTGGACCTTTAACCCCAGCTTGGCATACGTGGGACAGGGAATAATCATGGGTGTTGAGACGACGCTGCACATGACCCTCGGCGCCGTTGTTGGCTGGGGTATTCTTTCTCCCCTAGCCCACCGTCAGGGCTGGGCTCCGGGTCCAGTCGACGATTGGGATTCCGGGAGCAAAGGATGGATTGTATGGGTCTCGCTGTCCATCATGCTTGCTGATGCCATTGTAAACCTAGCTCACATCGCCATCCGGCCCATCATGATACGCCCGTACGCGAAAACGGCATTGGAACATGTCCGTGCATGCTTACCGAAAGTTGGTCGACATTCTAGCTACTCCCGCGTGTCCACCAACGAACACGAGCCGGAGCCATACTCGCCATCCACGTCGATGACCGACTCAGAGCGGGAAAGTCTCCTCCCGGTTGGCCGAGTAGCCGACGGCGAAGACGAAGCTGTGGAGAAAGCGGAGGATGCCCCAGAAGACCAACTCATCAGCAACCGTGTCATATGGGTCGGCCTTGCTGCGTCGATCCTTCTGTGTATCCTCACCATTCACATCGTCTTCGGCGACCTAATGCCGCTATACGCAACGGTCCTTGCCGTCGCGGTTGCCCTTGTGCTTAGCGTCATGGGCGTGCGCGCCCTAGGGGAAACAGACCTAAACCCGGTTTCGGGTATCAGCAAGCTGGCGCAGCTTTTCTTTGCCTTTGTTATACCCGCATCTCACAAGTCGGGTGTTCTTATCAACCTCGTCTCTGGCGCTGTGGTATGTGTTGGGAACATTCTCCGTCCCCCAGTGGTGTCTCGTATGGTAGTTAACTCGTGCCAAAGTCTGAAGCTGTAGGTGCCGCCGTAGGCCTCTGGATAAGCCTCCTCGTCGTACTAATAAGATAACTCAAGGGCGCGCTTCAAGCGGGCGAACTCATGCAGGACCTCAAGACGGGACACCTCCTCGGTGCCGCTCCGAAGGCGCAGTTCTGGGGCCAGGTCATTGGGGCGACCGTAGGTGCTGTTGTGAGCGCCTTCATCTACCAGCTCTACGCGAAGTCAGTGGCAACATCATCTTTCAATGTCTGAATAAATACGGCGGCTGACAAGGGAAAAAAGGGTGTATGAGATACCCGGCGGTCTATTCCAGGTTCCAACCGCCTTTGTTTGGATATTCACCGCTCGGCTAGTCACTGGCAAGGGACTGCCGCCCATGGCTAGACAGTGGGCTTTCGGATCCGGCGCCCTGTTTTCTATAACCACCATAGCAAGGATTTTCACGACAGGCATGGCCTGGCGTCCGGCTATCCCCGGCGGAATAGCTGTAGCAGTTGGTACGACATCACTACCCCTCTACCGCCCATCTAGTCGTCACTAACCGTTAAAGGAATGTATAATGTTCCGTCATTCACCCTCGCGCGAGCCGTCGGCGGGGTGTTTGGCTGGTATTGGGTCAAGGTTCTTAAGCGACCCAGCACACCTGTCATTGTGATGGCCTCGGTAAGGAGAGACCCCTGTCTATCAGGCCAATTCCTGACACAATCTATAGGGGTTCATCCTTGGAGAAGGGTTCTTGAGCATTGTAAACCTAATCCTTGAGAGTCTCAGAGTCCCACATCTATAAGGGACGAGACTTGTCGGCGTTCGGTTGGATTATTCAGGCCCAGGAAACCATAAATCGGTGATGGCAGGGGACCTCTGGGATTACATACAAGCCGTTGGGGCTCGTCAGATATCCCACCTTCGTTACCGCAGGGTCCACCGCATCTAGAAGGGAGACAATCCAGCCACACAATATTCTACATAGACCATCATAGCGCCAGTTGCTTCATCTGCAGACATTTGCGGCGTCCCATTCTTAGCTATGGCAACCTCTTTATACATAGCTGGTTCATCCCTTCCCTCACATGCTGGTGTAAAAGCCGTGAAAGGATCACCGCAGCTTCCATGTCAAAGAACGTTCCTCCTGGCCCGGCCCGCTCCAGTTCATCTTCATGGACAGTGCCCTGTAGTCGCCTTGCAGGGACGAGAACGTCGCCTCGCCGGACATACTTGAACCGTTCTTACCAGCTGACAGGCCCTTCTCCCCAGCAGGCGCGAGAAGCAGGCCCTGCTTCCAGTGGGTCTCCTTCCCGAACGGGCCCGTCGTGAAGGCAACTCGGGTCGGGTCCTGGCTGCTCCACTCCTTGGAACTTAACGAGGCCGGCGAGACCGCCTCCTCCCGGACAGACGTGAAGAAGATGTCGAACCAAATCAGGAAACCATCCATGTTATCGACGTCCTTGGTTAGTGTGGTCGACCACTTCGAAGTGAAGTTCAAGTCCTCAGTGCGTACGGTGTGCAGGTTGAGCTGGACCAGGGGGAATGGCTCGCCGCAAACAGCCGCCTCAGGCATAGTCTCAACGAGCGCCTCGTCGTAAATGCCCTCTTGCATCGACTCCATGCTAAAGCCATATACATGCTTCCAGAACGAGATGTTATCCGTTACGTACTCCTCATCAGACACAGGAGCTCCCCATATCGTCGCAACGCTGGGGACGAGAAGGCCACCCGGCTGGAGGTACCTGTCCCGCGCCCAGAGAATGCTAGGAAGCATGGCCTCATACAGGAGGCAGTATCCCATCCACTCGCTGATGATGATGTCGACCTCCTCGACCGGAAGCTTGACATCTTCGATTCGCCCGTATATGCAAGTTACCGTGTCTGAAAGCCCGTTGTCGGCGATGTTCTTCCGAGCCTTCTCGATGATGGCGGAATTGTCGACGGCCAGGACCTTCTTAGCGCCGGCCTTGGCGCAGAACATGCTGAGAATGCCTGGGCGTACATTTAAGTAGCTGGGCCTGGAAATGCAAGAAGGTGTGGCTTACCAGTGCCGCAGCCAATATCAAGGACAACCTTGTCCTTGATGGCATCCTTGTGCCCATAGACGAAGTCCCTGTACGCATCCGTCCTGACGGTGTCCTTCAACATAGCCTCGTGGATATCTGAACGATGGTCAGCAGTGAATACTGGACTTAGGCCTCCAAGTTTGTTCATTTACCTCGACCCGCGTAAGACTCCCAATAGCCGCTATCAACTCCGGTCCGCGAGGACCTGGCCACTTCCGGTTCGGCGGCCGAGTCCGGGTCCAAACCCCACCGCCGGTTGAGGGTATCCTCCACAGTCATGCGGTAGGTCGCAAACTGATCCTTGAGTCTGGCTAGCTCAGCCTCCAACTGCTTGTTCCTTGCCGCCAGGTCCTGGTCGACGCCCTGGTCCGTGGCGGGTTCCGGCGTGGAAACTCCAGTTAACACCTCATCCAGCTGGACGATAAGGCCATCATCCTCGAGTACGGGATGGAAGAGAGCATCATCCCTGATGTGCTCGGCCGAGATGGTCTCGGGCAGCTTCAGGCCGTCACGGACCTGCTGCCTCACTGTCGAAGCGTCGGGTCAGTACTCCAGCAGTTTTGCGTGGATTGTTCCGGCAATCGTCAAGCAGGCTACTTGGTATGTGCCAAGTGAAGCCCTTTACCGTAGCTACGGCTCAGATGGAAAGACGGGGGGGTAGGGCTTTGGTGGGGGGAGAGGGGAAGGGGGGGGGAGTGGATTTCAAGACGAACCAAAGTTACATAGTTTCACAGCCCCGTGGAAATCGAGACCCAGGCGGCGGCAAGTCGCTAGGAAGTCGAAGCCGTGCTTCTCGCAACAGTGTGAAAGCATGGACTTCGCATCAGGGAAAGTCTTGTCGTCGAAGAACGAGACTATGGGGAGCGACTCGTCGACGTCGGGCTCCACGTCTTGCCATTCACTGGCGCCAGATTCACTGGACGTGGACGGGTCCGAAACAGACTGGGCGCAGGCGTCGCTCATTGTGGCGACTGATCCAACGGTGGTGAGGTACGTCGCTTGTCGGTTTCCGTGAGTCTCGCCTTCTTTTTTTCTTTTCCTCTTTTCTTTTCCGAGCCCGGTCGTCCGGTCTAAAATAAGAAACGCACTTTGATTTTCCGCATACGGGCGTTTCTAGTGTGTGGCTCTACAAAGTACCTGGGTCCAGTATATACTGCTGGAATCAGTTGTTGCCCTTTGCCGCCCCGCCCTTGCCCCACTTATGCCACTGCCCGATCAAAAAGCGGCGACGATACATATATTCCTGAATCCGGGGACTGTGAAGTCCTCAGCGGCTTGCCTTTCAAGCCCCCTTCGGACTGTTCACATCCAAGCGGGCAGCGTGTGACGTTGCGCAAGATACTTATGCTAACCGTCCCAAGAAATGTGCCGGTTGCGCCCCTGGGCAGTCCTGCATCCGGCAGGCGGCCGTGGTCGCCGAGCCCGGAAGGGCACGAGTCGGAGTGATGCCTGGTTGTGAGACGCAGCTCTTTCTGTTGCTACGGCTTCACGGCTTGCGGTCCGAACTTCCCTTCTCCTGTCCATTCCCGTCGTCGACATCGTCATCGTCCTTATCATCATCGTCTCCGTCATCTTCGCCGTCTGAGAGTTCCTCGCCGAGCTCGATCAGGCGCTTTCTATACTTTGTCGACTTCTCCTCCACATCCCCCAGTACCATCAGGAGATCGTCCAGCTCAGATTGTGTGTCGTTCTTGGCTTCTAACGTCTCTTGCAGCGACGCCTCGGCCTGTTCACGACATTGTTAGTTCGGCAAGCTTTAGGGCAGTGCCCATGATGCACTGACCTTTTCGCGTTTCGCCCTTTCTCCAGACAAGCTAGTCTCCGACATTCTAAGTCGTTCAAGCGCTTCCTGAGCTACTTGGGTCTGCTCCGCAAGCCTTTTATCTAGCGTCTTCTGAAGCGCCTCCATCTCCTGGGTCTTGGCGTTGTTTGCCTGGTATCATGTCGTTAGAACGTTCCCCTTAGTCGCCAGAAGGCGCCCCATCTGCCTGCCTCCTTACGCCGAAAGAATGAGTCTACTTACTTTCAACAGGTCTACCTCAAGTCGACTGATGGTCGCACGGCAATCGGCCACCTCGGCCTCCGATCGCATCCGTAGCCGATCCACGTCTGCCTTCGCTTGGTGTTGCAGCTGTTCTATCTTTTGGGAATAGTCTTGTTCCGCGCGTTGCTGAGCCATTTTTGCTTGCCTTGTAGCGAGGTCAGTAGCCATAGATCAGGACTATCATCATCACAACTTACCGCATTTCCTCGTCGTGGTGCCGTTTTACTTGTTCCGCTTGTTTGATGTGCTCCTCATACCTCGTCTTGTGCTCGTTCTTCAAACTCCTAGAGCCGCCTTTGTGTTAGCCAAAAGCGTACAAGAAATATGCGGTTGCATAGCACAGGCAGGGATAGGGAACGGAAACTCAGATCCGTACCGTAGATCCCCTTCGTGCGCTTTTCGCAATGCTTCAATGTCTTCCTTCAACTTGGAAATCTCCATCGAAGCAGCGTCACTCGAGTACTTGTGGGTCTTTCTTTCCTGGTCAAGCTGGGCCTTGATGGTTTCAAGAGTCCCATGCATCTCTTGGATGACTTGCCGCTTCTCTTGGATTTCATCGCGAAGAGAGTCGACTAGTTCTCTTGACACGCCTTTTTCCGTGCCATTAACAACAACTGGGATTTCGACGTCAGGATCCCTGTCAATGGCACGCACCACTCGGCTGTAATTGTCTTTGAAGAATTCGACAAATGTTCCATCAAAGTAGACATCCGCAAGTTTCGAGTAGTTCGATGGATCTAGACGCTGCGGAATGACTTCGTAGTCTCGCATGAAGTGATGGCTTCGAAGCTTTGCTAGCTTCTCCAAGTAATTGTCTCGGCCCATTCTAGAGGCCAGCAACGGATGAAGCGTCGCTCGGGGAATTGGGGAGTCCTTGGTCGAGAATTCATACACCACCCCGAGGAGCATGGCGCAGAGGCCCTGCACCAGTTCGTCCACTCCGGATGGCTGAGCGACCGTCTGTATCAGTCCCTGTATATGGCTTGCTTCTCCAAGAAAATCGTTCACAGCCTCGAGGTCCTCGTACAGCCAACCCAAAAGCAACATCAGATACCCCACAAGGATCCGAGCGTCGTCACCACGGGCTAGTCCGGATGCGAGGTGCGACGTGATTGTCTGAATACTTGTGACCACTTCTTCGCCGCTATCCACATCCCCTTCTGACACTGCCATAGTGTTTGACTTCGCAATAGGGTTGTCGTAAAGCAGGTGGAACATGATCACGGCAGCGAACCACATCCCGTAAGGGTCGCTCGCCAACAACTCCGGCGATGGATGAAGCAGGGTCGTGAGGACGTTGGATATCTCGTGACCGCCGGACCTATGACCCTCAATTGCCCGAGATAGGAAGTGCAGACGGATGTCTGAATGAGCAAAGAAGTATGCCTTGAGACATTCACACGCACCTAGACGCAGATTAAATTCAGAGAAAGCATGCGAGCCAAGCGTTAGATCCAAGAGGCCATCAATAACGTACACCGCAGCCGTGCCGTTCACCTCTCCACGCAACACCTGGTCTTTTGCCGCCAGCGGGCTGGGAACGGTTAGCTGGGCGAATTGGCCCTGGAGGTCCGCATTGCCCCTGATCACATCGGCGCAAGCGAATAACGCCTACACCGCTTGTAAGTCCTTGGCTATCCAGGATGCCCGGGCAGCCACCAAAAGCGGTGCCGCGGAGGGAGGAGGGATAGTTGAACCAACCTCGGCTTTGATCTGGACTTCTATGCCATGGTAGAAGGACAACTGCAAAGCGTGATAGAGCAGCCCAGACTGCCACATGGCAATCTGGTTCTGCCTTAAGCCGACAGACCCCGGGACCAAGAAGAGGCGAATGACCGACAGAAGAGCGTAGATGTTACGATTGGCTTGAGTCTGGGCCCAGGTTGCGAGCTCACTATCAGACTCTGGTTGCGATACGCTCTCGACAAGCGCCGCCAGATGCGACATGCCCTTAGACTCCCGAAACAACGACTGGTTCGAGGGGTTCTGCCGAAGGAGGTTGGCAAGCAGAATCAAGCAGTCCTCTACTGAGCGTCCACCCCCCGAAATGGACCCCTCCACGGTGATAATGGAAAAGAGACGCTCGAACGCGCTTTCGAAAGCGACCAACTTCTGGATTTCCACAGACGATGGCGTGAGGTATATTAACAGGCTAACGGCTTCATCGCGGAGAGCTTCGCGCCGTTCGCCGAGCAGGGCGACTAGTTTCGAGATGCCTAGTGGCGCCGTGAATATGCACTCTTCGGTTCGTTCGGCGCGTGCAGACAGTATGGCGTTCAATAACTGGAGGGTGTAGAGATTGGAGTAAAAATCGCTGGTTTCCAGGAGCCGAAGCAGGGCGGATATGTTCTCCTGTCGTTGGGTGAACTCGTCCGCAAGCCACAAGGCGATCTCCTCGGACGCTTCGGGGCTATCTTCATTGGGGTTAAAGAGCATTAAAAGCGTCTCTAGGACCACTTTGATAGTGTCCACATCCTCCGCATCTTTCCCTAGACACCCGATCAAGCCTCGGAGGGCATCTGATGCTACCGACGCAGGGTAATCTTTGGCGAAGCTCCGGAGGCCGAGGATTGCCGCCCGCCGATCTTCCAGGAGTGTTGCAGAGTTGAGGCGGCCGCTGAGGATAGTTATCGTCTCGCTAACGGACTGCTTGGCAGGCGCAGAAGAAAGCGAGAACATTTTCCGATGTCGTCGCAGGTCACTTGTGTGCCATTGAAAGCGTACTATGCGGATGAGGTTCGGGTCGAGTTTCGAGTTTCGGGGCTACGGTATCGAGTCAAATAGAATAGTATGTCAAGGTTCACCCTCGTGTGGAGGCATTGACTAGGCTTTTGCGTCGAGGTCTCGCCGGCTGGCGGTGTTGCGAGGCACAGCTTGGGTGGAGAGCAGTGTTCTATGGTGTCTTGTCGGTCGTGTCCAGATGATTTACAGGGACACCGGAATGGAGTGCCAAGCCCCACCCCATCAGGTACATGAGCCTTGCATCGACGAAGGAGGTATGTGATTACACGTACTGTACTAGCAAGTCACGGGCGGGAGCTTGGACCCGATCTAGTACGGGTCCATTGTGGACACGGAAATGAAATTTGAATATAGGTTCCGCACGGTGAAGGTACCTGTTATCCTTATGGCCAATGGAATGATGGGTACTTTGTACAATTTGAGCCAAACACTTCAGTACATGCATAACTATACAGGGAAAAGCTCTTACCCTCAGTTTGTCTCTTTAACTCTACAAGGAATACATTCCAAAGTATACCCGTTCGTCAAATGAACGATGGCTTAACGACGCTGCCAGGTTTCCCATCCATCACCCCGAAAACGGACGTGTGTTTCTACAGCGCGGCGAACCAACTCAGGACGGGCTTCTCGACAATCCTTGGCGCAGTCGCACCCGAACCGCGTCCTGTCTTTCGATCGCCTATCAACAGCCGGTCGTAGCCGTGTATGTGCTCTATACAAGGAAGGGTCTATTGTATAATTTGAAGTCGCCGCTCGACCTAGGTCTTCGCCGTCGTCTCACATACTCCAAAGAAGCGCACCGCGCAAACGATTGCTCGATCCATCTCCCCGGCTGCACATACTTGAGACAGACTTCGAGTCTGGCCCTTGAAGATGGGTATCCCCGCTGCTTTCCGCTGGCTGAGCAAGAAGTATCCGAAAATCATTTCACCAGTGATCGAGGACCTACCGCGAAAGCTCGACGATGGCACTGTTATCCCGGTTGACACGACTCAGCCGAATCCCAACGGCGAGGAGTTTGATAACCTCTACCTAGATATGAATGGGATTGTACATCCATGTTCCCATCCCGAAGATCGCCCGGCGCCCAAGGATGAGGAAGAGATGATGTTGGAAATCTTCAGATACACCGATCGTGTCGTAAACATGGTCCGGCCGCGCAAGGTGCTCATGATCGCCGTTGGTAAGTTTTTACTGTCTTCCAGATTATTGCCGCCTCTGGAGTCCCGAACCCGCATCCACTGCGCTCATGTATCTAACTATTCTCGTGGTTCACTAGACGGCGTTGCACCTCGTGCGAAAATGAACCAGCAGAGGTCTCGGAGGTTCCGATCCGCCCGGGAAGCCCAAGAAAAGGAAGAGGCCAAGCAAGAACTCCTGCAGCTAGTTAAGCAGCAGAACGGGGGCTCAACGCCCACATCCGATGAGGACGCGGCAAAGCAAGCCTTTGACTCGAACACGATCACACCGGGGACTCCTTTCATGGATATCCTCGCCACCAGCCTACGGTATTGGTGCGCCTACAAGCTAAACACCGATCCAGCCTGGGCAAGTCTCAAGGTTATCATCTCGGACGCCACCGTGCCTGGCGAAGGAGAACACAAGATAATGGATTTCGTCCGATCGCAGCGCGCATCTCCCGATTACGATCCTAACACGCACCATGTCATATATGGTCTGGATGCCGACCTCATCATGCTTGCACTGGCCACACACGAACCTCATTTTCGCGTTCTTCGGGAGGACGTGTTCGCACAAGACTCGAGACCGAGACTGTGCAAGATCTGCGGCCAGAAGGGCCATGACGCTATGAACTGCCGGGGCGAGGAGAAGGAGAAGGAAGGCGAGTTCGACGAAAAGGACAACGCTGCTCCGCTAAAGCCCTTCATCTGGCTTCACATTCCAATCTTCAGGGAATACCTTGCAATAGAGCTTTTTGTGCCGGATCTCCCGTTCCGGTTTGATCTTGAGAGGGCCATTGATGACTGGGTATTCCTCTGCTGTTTCGTCGGCAACGATTTCTTACCGCATCTGCCGGCTCTCGAGATTCGGGAGAACGGCATCCACACATTGACGGCCATCTGGAGGGACAACCTGCCTTTTATGGGCGGCTATGTAACCAGAGATGGTCATATCGATCTCAAGCGAGCTCAGGTTATCATGGATGGCTTAGCAAAGCAAGAAGACGCAATCTTCAAGCGACGGAAGGCCCAGGATGATCGACGAGATGCCAATGCAAAGCGCAGAAGGCTACAGGAGCAATCTCCTAGCAGAGGGGGGCATCTGGGTCCTCGAGGAAGGCGTCATAACGTGGACACGGCGCCGTCTGGCCTCGGGTCGCTCCGATCGATATCCGACATGTCGAAGTCACCCGCCATCACGCATGACATGGTTGTCGACCGTAATGCCGCCAATGATGCGAATGCGGCGAACAGGAGTGCTGCAAGCGTTTTGAAGAGTCGTTTGTCATCACACGGCCCGGACCCAGCCGGCTCTGCCGCCGCGGCTCCCACACAGAGCTCGGAGGCGCAGTCGTCTCCAGTGGCGGAGTCTCCAAGCTCCATTCTGGGGAAGAGAAAGGCCGTTTCGATTGAGAACGGTCCCGCAACACCAGGCGGCGGCAGCACTTCAGGAGGTGGAACACCGGGTACGTTGAATCTCTCAGCTGAGGATGGCCCGGTAGATACTGTGAGGCTGTGGGAGGACGGATATGCCGACCGCTACTATGAACAGAAGTTCCATGTGGATGCCAAGGACACGTCCTTCAGACATCAGGTTGCGCGGTCATACGTTGAAGGGCTCGCCTGGGTCCTCCTTTACTATTATCAGGGATGCCCTTCCTGGGAGTGGTATTACCCTTACCACTACGCGCCATTCGCGAAGGACTTCGTGGGCTTGGAGAATATGGACATCAAATTCGAGAAAGGCCGAATATCCAGACCGTTTGAGCAACTTATGAGCGTCCTCCCGGCAGCGTCCCGCCGCGCGATACCTGAGGTTTTCCACGACCTCATGACGAATGAAGATAGTGAAATCATCGACTTCTACCCGGAGGATTTCGAAATCGATCTGAATGGGAAGAAGATGGCTTGGCAAGGTGTGGCTCTCCTGCCATTCATCGACATGCCACGTCTTCTCAAAGCTGTTGAAGGCAGGTATCCACAGCTCAGTTCAGAGGATGCTGCTCGAAACGGGGTAGGAAAGGTGACAATGCTTTTGTCCGATGCGCACCCAGACCTGTACGGCGATATCACGAGCCATTTCTACTCTAAGAAGCAGGGCTCACCCAACCATAAACTTGATCCGCGTCTCAGTGGTGGGCTTAGCGGATCCATCGAGAAGATTGATGAGTACCTCCCTCACGGCCCGCTAGAGTACCCTCTGGAGCGGAAGGTCATGCCCAATCTCGACTATGACCGATCACTCAGGTAAGTCCATCATCATGTGATGGCTAGACCGTGCTCTAATCTAGTTGCCTTAGTGTTACTTACGAAATTCCCGCCACAGAGCATGCCCACAAGTCCATGCTTCTCCGGGGCGTGCGACTGCCAAAGCCAGCACTGGATCGGAGTGATATAGAGGCTCTCAAGCGCACTCTAGACACCGCAGGTCGCAGCCATGGAGGTGTGCCGCTGGGAGGTGGGGGCAGGGGTGATCGGTTCAGCTTTGCTCCTCGGGGCATGCACTCGAATGGTCGTGGCCGTGGTGGTCGCGGTGGTTACCACCACCAGGCACTGCCGCAGTTTCCCCAACACTCAAGCTATGGCCAACAGAGCCAACCATTCTCCAACCCTCCGCCACCTTTGCCCTCATTCCAACAGCAGCAGCAGCAGCGGCAGCGGCAACAGCAGCCATGGATCCCACCGCCCCCCGGGCATCCGAACTTCGGCACGGGGATGCCCCCGCCCCCGCCTTCCTACCCGTACGATGGCCGTCAGTGGGGACCCCCCGGGGCACCGTCAGGACCGGGCCATCCTAACGATAGACACGATTGGCAGACCCACCCCCTTGGCAGGGGCCAGTATCGCGGAGGGGCGCAGGGTGGTCGTGGTGGAGGATACGATCCTCGGAGGTAGTGCAGGGACACACTAGACGCCGCAAGTAGTGTCGGTTACGAATTGCAGTTCTCTCAGCTAATATTTATACCTCGCGTGAGCCGAAGTATCGATTTTCTTTTGGATGAGCTGGGGCCGGTTCGAGGTTTACTTGGTCGAGAATTGTGTGTTGCCTGAAGATCTCCAGGGGAAAGGGTCATTCAAGCTGTAGAACATGCATATAGATCGTTTTGTTCTCACTATCAAACATAGGCTGAGGCTTTGTGTTGTGAAAGAGAACGATCCTTCGTTGGGCTGTACGGACCACCAAGTGAATCAATTGAAGTGCAAGATCATATACCTGCGATAAGACATACATGGCTTTTGAGGTCAGAGTATGCGGATGGACCTTTTCCCAAAAAGTCGAATCGCCCCGGCGGTGTGGGGCTTCCTGGGGGAGGTGTCTTGAAACTAAGAGCCAATGACCGCGCCCCAATGTTAGTACCTGAAGTGAGGGGTAGTAACAATGTATGGCCAGGACAGTCCACGTTGGGTCCAGTACGTTCAACGCGGACAAGTTCAAGGCTGCATCAGTGAGGTACATGTATATCCAGGCACCGTCTCTAAGCGCATCCATCCAGCTTCCCTCGTGCACGACTACCACCTCTCCTATCGCCTGCCTCGACTCCACCGTGGCCGACGCCGAACACTAATCCCGACGGGTTCACGAAATCCCGAGAGGTTCCAACGCATTCTCATGACCGACCCCGACTGCCAAATTGGCCGGCCTGGACACCCCATCCCGTGTGGTGATGAGTCGCAGAAGGAGTCTTGGGATTAACGACCATGTCAGCGAATGGAAATGAGAATCTTGTTGGCGGTCTGGTGGGTAGGCTCGCCGCGAGGGTAGGTGCTCAAACTCCCCTTCCATTCTCCGCGCACGCGATAGCGTCTGAGGGATCCGAGGCAAGCTGACGATCTTGACCTCAACAGCTTCCCCACCGCACCGGGGCAACTGGCCACGAGCTCCTCCAAGACAGCATTGTCTCCATATCCAGGTCGACCCTAGTTCAGATCGCCACCGGAAACATCTCCTTGGTCCTAGAGACAATCTTGCCTCATCTCGAGGACCTTACCGGCTCCTATAGGCCTTTGAGTGATGGCCCTCCCCATATCCTGCACTCGCTCCGATACCTCGTGTCACTGGCTTCCGATTGCTGCTCTGCGAGGCGCCGCGCGCAGGAAAGTTCGGGTGGCATACCGAATCCCTGTAGCTCCCAAGATGATGCGTCCAATGCATCTTCACTGCCGACATCCTCGCGCCTGCAGGATAGTCTAGTCACCCGCTTCCTCGACGTGTTCAGACATCTACTCGATCCATTACCAGATGACCTAGTCCTACCAACGCACACGATCCTCGGAGAGTCGCTATCATCGGAGTTGGAAACCCCGTTCAGGGCCCTACAAGGACAGTCCAAGGGCGGTCCGTCGCTGGCCGGGCCTGCGTACCTGGAATCGGATATCGGGGTCATCGTAGAGTACATCACGGCGTCCAATTGGTCCTGCTCTTTTGACTACCTCAGACAAGCTCTGTATGTCTTGAGGCCTACCGCTCCCCCTTCCCATACCGGTATCGCACCGGCCGCTCCGATCAGTGACGAGGAAAGCTCGGCATTGGTCTTCCTCCGTTTGCTCACATTTTTCTGGGTCGACGAGCGCAAGCTCAGCCTAATCATCCAAGAGATATGCTCCAACTTCCTCCACTTCAAAAAGCTCTTCCAGAATACCATCTGCATCGTCACGTCTCTAGTAATCACTCGCTGGATTGACCGACATCCGGAGCAGTTTGTCGAGCTTCATACTCTCCGTAAGAGGCTCGACGGCAGTGTTGACACTCTTTTCGACATGACCCAAGCGGCCATAGACAATGGGAGGCGAAAATCGATCATGTATCCGCTCCAGATTGCGCTTCTCTTTTTGATTCCCGACGTCTTCGAAGTGGCCAGCAATCTCCGCCAAGCCAGGAGTAGCAGCATGTCGAAGAAGGTGGCTTTCCTCGATACTCTCCGGAAGTCCCTTCGAAACCGAAATGAGCATGCGTGCTACTGTATGGTCTCCCTGCTACGGGTTGCCAGACACTTTGATATAGAGAGCGATGCAGTTCTCGTGGGATACGCCATGGACGTCCAGGACGAAGTACAGGACGCCGTGTTCCGCCGTTTTCCTGCCGACATGGATGCCGCAGCCTTCGAGCAGGACATGATGACCGCGGCGTTCGTGAGCATCACCCAGCTCAACCTAGGGAGCTCTGTAGACTCCTTGGTAGAAGCCTGCCTAGTACCCTCAGCCCCCGTTAGCTTCAAGCTGGCCGTTGTTCAGGGATGCTGCTACTTCGCGAAGCAAAGCGATCCTAGCAAGTTCGAACAAGTCTTCTTGGCCTCTGCACCTTTCATGAGGGGACAATTCCAGGTAATACGATCTCTTCATTTCAAAGGCCTCTTGATGCACTCTGCTAACTATATTATTAGGCTATGGCTTCTCTCAAGACCGTTGCCACCGACGACGAGACTGGCTCTCAGACTGGGTCGGCAGAGCCTCAGGGCCCGGTTTCTATAGCCTGCGATATCTTACAGCTCATGAACACGTCCCCCCGTTCTCTATTGAACATCGCGAACAATTCCGGCAACGACGCCGCCCTCGGTGGTGTGTTCGGTTCGTTTCTGCTCTGCATTGCTTCCCCTTGCACCGAGATCCGTGTTCGGGCTAGCAATGTCGCAAAGCAACTTTTTGCGCAGCCCCGTGTCCTTGATGGTCTACACATACGGGAAAAACACATCACGTTGACTTTAAAGCATGAGTTTTGGAATAGAAGGTGTGCCCTGGCCGCGACAACTCGAGCCGTTCAAAGTTATCAAAGGTGCTAATTATGGCAAGGTAGTTCCCTCGTCTTGTATCTCATAAGTGATACTATTGAAGGGCTGCGAAGCCATTCCGAGCTAATGCCAGTCGCGGACTACCTAGAGGCGCGCGTTTTACTGCTTAAGTCGATACCGGTATGTTCAATATCCCGTCAATGCGCAAAGTAGGTGTGTTGCTGAACTATGCCCAGGAATTGGCCAACACCGACGATAACCCTGAGCTTGCCGCTGCTGCATCAAGGCTAGAAATGGCTTTCCTTGCTGCTCTCTGTTCTCCGGACCTGGAAATCTGCCAGCTAATAACCAAGTGCATTGGTTACTGTCTCGAGGAATGCTCTGCTATCCAGGGGAGTTCCGCGACAACGAGACCTGTCGCCGCCCTGCTACGGAATGCCTCGGTATTCCAGGAACTGGCATCCCGCGAATTCAGGCTCACTGGAGTGGTAGCCTTCCAAAAAAGACTTCGGAGCCTTATCCGCCGCCTACGGTGTCCGACTGGCGGCGTCCTTGCCGCGTGGGAACTCGTGTTCGAGAAATGGGTTCATCTGGCGAAGGATATCTCAGTCCATCCACCGGGCGCTGTCGAGGGAAAGGCCTTTACTGAATGGCGCAACTACTCTGGTCTTTTGGCTTCCTTGGGGGGCATCTGCACGGCGGGACAAGCGACCCACCTTGAGGAGCCCATTGTCAGCGGCCTCCGATGGATCGACAGGCTCTCGTCTGAGGACGACGCTGAGCCCCTTCTGGACAGATATCTGCGTCTCAGTATCCGTCTCCTAGCCTGCCCGGATGTCCGTGTTCGCGAAGCAACAAGGGAAGTCCTCACCGCAGAGATCTCTCCGTCACTCTATCAGCACCTTTTCAGGGCTCTCGAGACTGAGCTGGAGGTCCTGTTCACTGGCCAGCTAGCACAGTCAGAAAGGTCACACGACACCGAAGCTGTATTCGCCGAGCAAACATGCTCTCTACTCAGAGGGTTGATCGAAAGACTTCATAGCCCAGCCGAACTTGGCGCAGCGTCATCCATCCATCTTGGGGCTCTTACCCTTGACTTTGCTAAGTTCGTAGATGGAATGGCCGACAGCGGTAATGTTATGAAGGTCAAAATCAGGGTTTGTCAGCTCTCCGAGGCGGTAACGAAGATGAAGGAACATCTTGACCTCAGGGATGACATTCGAATCCGGAACCAACTGCTAGAATCCATCTTCCGCTGGATCACCGATCCTCGAGCTGATCGGTATGACGATTCATCCTCGGCCCGACCTGATGAGTTGGGAAGAATGCAGAGAGATCTAGACAAAGCATGCCTTCGATCTTTGGCGGGCCTAACGTTTAGGCTTCCGCTCCAGCCAGCGGACGGCCAGGGAGAGGCAGGAACGAGTGAACTCAAGTCGCAGATGTTCCTTACCTACTTTACACGGTTCTTATCCCTTCTCAACTACGAACCGCGGGAGAGTGGGGGGAATGAGGTCGGAATCTCTACGCGAGATGAGGGGAGTACGACATCAGAACTGGCTATCACCATCCTTTCCAACCTTTTAAGCGCCAATATCGATGTGGGACTCAAACACTCGCTGAACATCGGATACCATGATAACGTCGATATACGCACGGCCTTTGTCAAGGTTCTGTACAACATCCTGATGCAGGGCACCGAGTTCAACAATCTTAGCGACACGGCTGTGAGTAAGAAATATGACGAGCTTCTCAACGTAAGTCATGGCCATCTTCCAAGACCTGGGGCTCTTCTAACTGTCTACACCAAGCTTTTGACAAAGAATATCCCTCTGGCGGCCGCAATGGGTGCTGTCTGTCCCAGTAGCGAAGTTGACGACCTGACCATTTCTCTTCTCACGATATTTGAGCATCGCGGGCTGAGTTTCGAGCTTCTTGAGGCACTGATCAAGCAAGAAGTAGATAATACCGGTTAGTTCGCCCCACCGATTTCGTTATATCTCCGCCGCGCGCAGCTAATCAGCGTTGAATCTGCGACAGAGAATGAGTCTGAGCTCCTACGCCGAAATTGCGTCGCAACGAAGATGCTCTCGATCTACGCGAAGTGGAAGGGGGCCACGTATCTTCGAGACACGCTACAGAAGGTAGTCGAAAGGCTCATGCTCACATCCAACGATCTTGATCTAGAATTGGACCCGGCTAGGGTGGGCTCCTCGGAAGAGCTCCAAAAGAACGCACTGCAGCTTCAGATAGTTGCCAACGTTTTCATTGACGACATATGCTCGTCTGGCGACAACATGCCTACCTCGTTTAGGAGAATATGCAGTATTGTAAGTCTTGGGAGGCAGAGAACCGGAATCCCCCGTGCTGATCAAAATCCGCTTCCTAGATAAGCTCCACAGTCCTCCGGCGGTTCCACGATGCCAAGTACACTGCGGTGGGCGCGTTCATCTTCCTGCGGTTCTTCTGCCCGGCCATAGTTGCTCCCGAGGTTGAGGGGCTTGTTTCAACGCCGCCTTCTAAGGAAATGCGCCGAGGGTTATTGCTAATAGCAAAGGTTGTCCAAAACCTCGCAAACAACGTGCTTTTTGGAGTGAAGGAGCCGTACATGTACCCCCTCAATGACTTCCTCACGAAAAACATCTACAAGGTTACTACGTTCCTGCGTGAGGTATCGGTACGTGTCATCGCAATACTGTTCCGAAAAGTGCGATTATCGACGTTAATCTCTCATTGCATAGGTCCCCCTGGTTGAGGCTGACAGCCCGGCTGTGAGCGAGTCGTTTGATTTCGGGTCGTGTGTGGCATTGCACCGCTTTCTCTACGACCACTGGGACCACGTTAAGCAAAGACTCGCACCGATGGAGCAGCGAGAACATGTTCGCTCCCCGGGCGAAATCTCCAGGACGTTCCCACGGCTAGAACCGTTGCAAACCCTCGTCAAAATCCTCGGCCCGCCTCCGCTCGCAGTCACATGGAATAAGCCTTCAATATCGAGCAATTCTCTCCCAGTCTACTCTCGCTTCCAGGATTTCATGCTACGCAACGCTTTCCGGGGCTCCGAGTCGTTCCTCACTGCTCGGGCAGTTTACGATGGAGGGGAGAGCAAGGTACAGACACATCTTGGGCCCGCGTAAGGGCTTCACTACTACTGAAAATGGCCGCTGACTCGGTGGGCAGGATGGCCTCGCCATCATACGCATCATCCTACGGTACATCGACACTGAGAACATTGACTACGATACAGTTCTGTACTGTTATCTAAAGGTGGGACTTGGCCCTGGGAAGCATGCGTCAAACTAGCTCGAGCAATTCTCCGTGCTGACGACTTCTTCAGCTTGCGAGTCGTCTGTGGCACCGCCCTTTTGGGCTTTTGATCGACGCAACGTGCTACGCCGGGCAGACCGAACCGCAAGATGACCTTTTTAAAAAGCTAGATCTCCTAGCCCCTGCCGAGCTGAGTCGTGCGCTGACGCGCGTCTACGTATACAACATGAACAGCACTTTTCGGTAATTGACCCCCCCTCCCCCCGCGGCCCCTCCCCTCCCCCCCCCCCCGGGGGCACGTAACATCCTGCTGGGCGCCCGGTCGTGACTAACTCGTGGACCTCGTAGTAAATGTTTCCGGAGGCTGCTTCGTGTTTCCACCAAAGCTAGCTCAGGTGCATTCAATCCCACGAACGTCGAGTATATCCTGATAGGCAGCCTTCAGGACCTCCAGTCGCACTTCCACCTGAGCCAGCTCAATCTTCCCCGCGAAACTATCAGCGTCGTTACCGACACTCGATATGTTTTCCAGCCAATCACCAGGCTTTCTAAATCAAAGGGCAAGGTAGATGTGCTCATCAAAGTCGGCAGTCAGTTCGTCCAAGTTACCACGGCGAAGAAGTCCGACGTCTTCCCAGGTTACCGACTTCACGCCACTGTCAACGACATCTTCAGGCTTGGAGATGTAGACGAGGCTCAAACCTCTATCCAGACCGAGGACGACTCAGCATTCGGGATCAGAGCAGACAATGGCCGGGTTGTAATGTTTTTCACGAGTCCTCAAAAGGCTGATATCCTCCAAGCCATACGGGCCGCAAAGGCGAAGTCCGGGAAAGATAGCAGGACTCACAAAACACTCGAGCGTCTGATACGGCCTCAGGACGTGCCGGGTACTCTTCTAAACCTCTCACTCACCAACATCTCGAGCCAGGACAACGTTCTTCGCCTAGAATCTTACAACCTCCTAGGTGCGCTGTGCAGGGCTTTCGGTTTCAGTCCCGCATCTACACTAATGTGTACAAAGGGTTAGTCTACCACCCAACTTAACCCGCCCGCTTCGCAGCCAAGAGCATCTGCCCAAGGTAGACATGATCAGCCTAACACCTATAGACCTGTCTGTCCCGTCAGATCCCTCGACCTTCATCATTCGACTGAGTGAGCAACTGGCCAGTTCCGAGCCCCAGCTCACATACGACTTTCTCACTGAGTTCTTTGTCGGGTGGGATAGCTTCTCTGACGAGCAGAAGCCACTGAGCCTCGCCTATATGGCTCCCTGGTTGTCTGGCCTCCGAACCTTTGTTCTAGTGGCAGAGCCGGACGCTGAGAAGTCCCGCGACAAGGTTGGGTCCATTCTCCGTAAACTGATCGAGGTAGCCCTGTCCGACCACTCGCTGGGCTACACGCTAGAGCAGGCCGTGTGGCCTGTAATATCCAGCGATGAAGTGCTGCTCGAAATCCTTTTGGACGAACTAATCAAATCGGGTCTTAATCTTAGACTCCAGGATGATAGTATTGAAGTCCTATCCTCCGTCATCGCAAGCATCGGTTCCATGACGCTCAGGGGTAAAGTGTTGTCGAGGTTGAGGAGGGCGCTTAATCGTTCCTCGTTGCGACCTACAAAGCAACTTTTCGAGAACAGCGTGTGGCCGGAAATTCGCATTCTCCTCCGGTACTGTCTCGGATTGTCATTTGATAGTGGCGTACAAGCCCAGGTTTATCTACCTGACGTCTGCCACATCGTGACGATGCTTGCCAACACGGGGCCCGTTGAGTTCCGACTTGGCGTTCACAGGCTTCTAGCGAACACCCTTCATTCTATATGCACATCCTTCGAGCTAGATGATGCGCGGCTGACCAAACTCCGTGCGATGCTGGACAATGTCAACGATTTGAAGCGGGACCTCCTCCCTACACCTGTGGTGCCCGGAAAGGACGGCGGCCCAACGCCTACAGCCCAGGAATATAGCCAGAATCTGACCTGTGTCGACAGGCTAGCAACTGTCCTTTTCGACATATGCACCATTGCCGCTCCGTCCGTTGACCTAGCAAACTCGTGGCGGTCGCGATGGATGAGCCTGGTTGCCAGCACCGCTTTCCAGAACAACCCTGCAATTCAGCCCAGGGCCTTCTCCGTCATGGGCTGTCTCGCCAGAGAAGAAGTAGACGATGACCTTCTTTATCAGGTCCTGGTTGCGCTCCGGAGTAGTGTAGGTCGGTTTGAGGAGGAGGGAAACTGCGAGATGCTCGTGTCTGTGGTTACGTCCCTTTCAAAGATGCTCTCGAAGCTCCCAACAGCGTCAAGATACGGTATACAGCTTTTCTGGCTCGGGATTTCCCTGCTCCGACTGGTACCTCATCCCCTGTTCAATTGCGCCGCGCAGTTTCTCGAGGCAGTATTGGCCAATATCAGCGCCGTTGGCGATCTTCAGGGCGGCAAGATGGTGTCTCATCTGATGCAGGGAAGGTCACAGCTAGAGGAGGCCGCGATTCCTCTCGACGAAGTGTATGGAGTCCGCTTCAGTCAGGAGAACTTCCACTTTGCCGTGTGTGCTTGCTTGGCTAGGGGTCTTACAGATACGGTTACTCGCCCCGCAGCCATGCGTGTTCTCACGGCCTTCCTCAGCATGACGAACCTGGCGCCAACCGGGGTGGAGAGGAAAGTCAAGGATATCTCAGCCTCGCCGTACTTTGCACTCATTTTGGCTCGCGCCCCGGGCATGGACGAACTAAAAGACTGCCTCTGGTCCGCTGGTGTCAACCCAAGTGGCATCGACGCCGTTCCCGGTATGCGAGAGCTACAGGAACTGTCGCCAGTCAAGGACAAGGAGGTCTTATTGAACAGCACGATCGCACTGGTTGATTTCCAAAACTTGGAGGACGCGATCCAAATGCGCAGCCTAAAGTGGCTCGATGCTTTAACCCGCTCTCGACCGAACGTCGTCGCTCACATGTAAGGCACCAGCGCAAGCTACTGCCATGCCGGCTTGTATACTCTTACTAACAGTGCTTTCCTTTCAGGCGCGAACCAATCGTGGCCGTGTTAGACGACATTCTGCTTCACTGCCAAAATTCCACCACGCTTGAATCCGCACATGCGCTCCTTCAGACGCTCATGTCTTCGTCCCAGTTCTCACTCAACGCCGACCCGCCGGTCTCGTTAATGGAAATTCTAGGGGACATGGGATTCAGTGGCCTCTGGAGAATGTGCTCTCTGGATAGTGACTGGGAGCCAGATCAGCGATGCTTTGCCCTGACGGAGAGACTGATCGAGGTGGGTTCACAAATGGTAGATGTGATGATAATCACTAACACATCGACAGTTAATAATTATATAATACGTCGTAATATTACACGCTATTCAAATTACTTTAGTCCCTTGCCAATACGGTCGTCCAGTACAAGCTGTGTTGACTATATGGGGCCGAGACCACAGTGTACTGGGGAACATAGCTCAAAACGTACGTGTGGGGTGCCTTGCACAACTTTGGTCCAGCGGCCTCCGATAGAAGGCTCACAAGGGCCCCGTCCAAATCCCCACTCCGAAGTGTGTGTGTGTGCACCGATCTCGTCGTTCAGGACAGTCGAGCGCTGAAAACCGATGTCACCCGCTTGAGGTACTAGGTCAAGACGCTCGATTACTCGCCTTATTCCTATAAGTTGATCTACATCGAGTCTCTGTGAACGACCGACCCGAAGTCGAATGTTATTGGCTTCCTCTTGTCTCATTTCAATGCATCCTTCGCAGTGTTGGCACATATTCGAGCCTGGCAGGCTGTTGAGAGCAAGCCAGGTATCTGCGGTGAGACTTCACGAAGGCCGGAAATCATCTCTCTATAGCTCGCTCAACAGGACGGCCCGGTAGACTCAGCTAATGGGTGCGGGCATGATTCTGGCATCTGCAACCCTGAGCTCGATATGGGTGCGGCCTTGATTGCGTTGTTATTACAGCCTGCTTTGGTGCGTCCAGTCAGCGGCGATGGCCCCATTCCTCTCATCTCGTTGCGTGACGGACAGGGGCCCTGGCGAGGAGATCAGGGCCGCCGTATTCCAGTCGCAAGGGAGGCCAAGCTGAAACGCGGGCTCGTCCAGCCATGCGGGTTCCCAGGCTTGGGTCGCGCTCGGGCTGGGACGACTACGAGGACCGGTTCAGAGATAGGAGGTTGCAAAAGTCATGGCCCACGGGCAAATCGGCATGCTGCGCGATGCCGTGCTGGGGCAACTTGTTTGAAGGGCCCGGCGAGCATTCTTCACTGGGTCATGCGCACCGGCCGCATCCCGATGTACAACCTTGCCGCAAGGCTCGCCACGGCCTCCGATAACAGCACTCCCGACAGAGGGAACGAGGCGGAGTGATAACCAAGGGAGGCGGAGTCCAAGGGGCTATGGACTACGAGATATATATGGAGATGGATTCGGAGCTACGATTGACGCCCGCCACTCGGCGGAATACGCGACGCAAAACACGTTTTACGTACAGTGAGGATCACTGGCAGCTTCTGCCCATAGAGTGTTCTGGTACGTATGAGCCCTGATTATGAAGACGGTAGTAGACAGGGAATGGAGCGAACTCATCTGACGGTCCGATACCAGAGAGACAGAGCTGCGGGCTGCGTACATGCTGCGGGTGATAATCACTTCTTGTTTGGCGTGGTGGAAGATCCCATCAACTATCACAGCGCCTGTACACGGTTTAGACGTTTCCAGCGTACGTAGAAATAAAGAATCGTTTAATGAGCTGGTTCGTCACCGGGAGGTTGTGCCGTCGTGGTTGTTAAGGCGGTGCGCGACAGAGGCCACCTGTCGCTTCATGGTTCCATCTTGCAAGCTTTCCACCAACTCGGAGAAACCGATGAGGCTGCCAGGATCGGCATCTCCAGCTCCAACTACCCCTACCTTCATCCACACGTCCTCGATGGCGTCCCCCAAGCCATATCCCCTCCACCCCTGCTGGGAGGTCGTTATAACGCTCGCTCGCCGGGCAAATAGAGACCATGGCCGTGGCCATCACCCGCCTGACTGTCTCCAAATTCGCCCTCTGATCTTGGATTGCTTTGGTGGACTCTTACAGCCCCATCGCGCATATTCGCTCATAGCGGTAGCCTAGGAATGATAGTCTGGCCGCGCACCCCCATGTCCAGGTGCCGTAGTCGATCGCTGTTCCTCCCCTCAGAGCCATTCCCGCTGCCACGACCATGGATGGCGAGATCAAACGGGAGTGAAGCGAAACCAATCGGTTGTGGCAGGCGACAGTCTTGGAGACGAAGACTAAAAGCCGGGTAGCACAGCTTTTGTTGGGCTCTAAAGCGTCTCCTGATTCGGTGCAGAAAGCCGACTCAGGTCTGAGATTCCGCCGCTTAGCCGGTACCCATGCAAGGCAGCGCTTCCGATGTTGCCAAAGCCTGTAGCAGCAGGGTACGGCACTCTTCCAGCCGAACTCATCTCCTCGTCATCTCCTCTATGTCTCGAGCTATGAAAGTGCCTGGCCTACTCCTGCCCCAGCGCTGGGACGTGGACGCGATATCGATAGACTCTGTCGATCCCGCTGTAGGACTGAGCCCAACTTCTCCTTCTCCCACGAAGCTGGCTCGAACGAATCGGTGACATAAATCGACAAAAGTCCTTCCCACGCTGCGCCAGTCACAGCTGCTGGTGCAGAGGTCGCACACACCACCCACATCTGCCACGCGAGAAACCAATGTCATGCTACTACTTGGCGTTAACAGAGTACCTGGCTCTAGACAAAGCGCCGGGTCCACGACGTCGTCGACTGTAGAAGGGCATCCATTCTTCGTCCGGCAATCCTGTAAAGAGTCCGAAATACCGCCAGGCTCCACAGACGACAACATCATGCTCGGGCACTGGGATAGCTGCCCCCCGGCACATAATGCAGCTTTCTTTTTAAACTTTGCGACTAGGCCTATGTGGGCAGCGCTGTTCTGGCACGGGTCGCCGGAAGGGAGGTTCCTCCACCCACGCAATGGAGAAGTGTGGCGAGGATGAAGTGGGTGGAGTAAGGTGGCATGTATGTATACCGGGTAGGGTCCACCCGCCACAGTCAATCACTCATGTCCCCCGACTGTCTCGTTAGCAATGCCATCCTACGGGCATTCTGGAGGCCTCTGACTCTCGGGGTCCAGTGTCGCATAGGTCCTCGTCTAGGGGCTTACTGCCCAAAATGATCGCCTAGGGTTTGAAACCCCTGCCCGTAAATAAGGACATACCTGCCCTTCACAGGATCAACATCTCCGTCAGTGTACTAACCTCGGTCACTGGAGTGTCGTCGCTGGTCGATGAGGCCCGAGGGATCCCATCGCGTTGACACTGGATTGGCGACATCTCGGTTCCATCCGAAGGAGATGTCACTGTACGCTACGGATGGCGAGAACTGGGCACCGTAGCTTCCAGTTTGGCAAATCAGTTATGAAAGAAGCGCACCACAAGAGGTTGCAGATTGGCAAAAGCGCCCTTCTTCCGGGCTTCGGGCTATTCATACCCCGCTAGCGCTTGTCTCGGACTGGACCGTGGAGCTAGATTGCGGGGAAGCTCGACATCTCAATCACACAACGGTACATCGGATGTGGGGGTGGGGCTTGCGTGGGGTGGAGACCGCTGCCGAGCAAATCATCACACAGTTAATCAAGCAAGTACGTCCTCCAGGCTCGCCTTCTCGTGGCGGCGACCCACTCTTCAACATGCCCAGGGCAAGTTTGCCTCATTATCAAAGGAGATTGCCCCGCGAACATTGAACATCACCCTATGCCTCCGATATCTGCCGAATATCCGGGTCCGAGGGTCCGAGCCGCTATCCCGCTCGTAGGTATCGACGGTCTCGGTTTCTCTTCTGCCGACACGAGAGCTCCACTGAAGAGGGGCGGGCCGCCGAAAGATTTTGAGGGGCGAGCCCCGACTTGTACCAGAACGAGACCGTCCGCCGTGTTGAGGGTCAAGATGGCCCGCCATTCTCAACAAGGGCCTCTCCGCGGGCAGTGCCATGCATGGTCCAGGTGCCGAGCGAGGTTGATTCCGGTGGCCCGAGCTGCAAACTTCGACATGGGGCTAAACTACCTCGGCGTCTTCTCTACCGAAACGGAGGCTGCACCAGGAGGACACTACCCCTTTTGCTATAGATGTGTCGAAGAAGGTATGAGTCCCGATATTACATGTTTCTTCTCATCATCCGCGTGCCGAGTGGTGTCGGGTTGGATGGTAGGCGCGTTGTGTATAAGTCTGCTACAGTCCGTCCGAGATTGAGAGAGTTCCCGGCTTGTTGCTTCTATAACGGCAACTTCCCATTGTCATTTCTTGGATTCGACTGTCACCGGCCCGAAATGTTATCAAGGGCTGTGCCCTTCTTATGCCTCACTGCCCTTTTGGGTCGAGAGGTACTCGCCGCTCCTGCGAATTCCAGGTCTTCAGTGAGCGTCCACTGGCTCGGTGGTCGACCTGAGTCTATTTCCGGTACTACCTTTGGTGTTCCCTGGCCGAGGTCCAAGCACTGGCCCGAGGATACCGACTTCACCATCTCGGGCGATTCTGGCCAGAATGTTGACCTTCAAACCTGGGTTACCGGGTACTGGCCTGATGGGTCTGTGAAGTGGACTGGACATGCGATCTCAGCGTCCGAAGACACGGCCGAAGAGTATGTTGTTGAAGCGAAAGCGTCCAAGGGCTCAACCCCTGTTACCCGGGCCAATGCTGGAAAACAACTCCAAGCAATCGTTGTCACCGAAGGCCCCGGTGCCATTGAAGTTGACACTGGGAAAATCACCGCTGTTTTCCCTCGGGAAGGATCTGTTATCGTTGAAAGCATCCAGACCTCGGACGGGAACAAGGTTGCCGAAAACGGCAGACTAGTGCTTCACTCGCAGTCCGGAGTCTCACACCCGTTGGACGACAAGACAGACTCTATCGAGACATTCCGCTTCCAAAGCCGCATCCACAATGTCACTGTGAGCGACCAAAACTCGATCCGCGCTCTTGTCACCGTCAGGGGCGACCATCAGGCAGCCGACGAATCGTCACATGGTGCTTGGCTTCCGTTTGTGCTTCGCTTTTACCTCTACACCGACTCCAAATCAATCAAGGTCATACACAGTCTTGTCTTTGATGGAGATGCTTCTAAGGACTTTGTCACCGGAATTGGAATCCGCTTCGATGTCCCGCTAGGGGACGAGGAGCTGTACAACCGCCACGTCCGGATTGCAGGCGTCGAGGGCGGTCTTCTCAGTGAGTCTATCCAGGGCATTACCGGGCTGAGGAGAGACCCAGGTGAGTCTGTCAGGACCGCACAGGTTGCTGGCAAGGAACTGCCGGACATCGAGACCTGGGACACTAGGGTCTCCTCCAGGCTCCACTGGATCCCATCTTGGGGCGACTACAGCCTGAGCCAGCTTTCTCCCGATGGCTTCACTCTCAGAAAGAGGACAAAGTCCGGGCAGAGCTGGGTCAACATCCCCGGAGGTACTCGCGCCGAGGGCCTGACCTACCTCGGCGGAGCCACCAGGGGCGGTCTCGCAGTCGGGCTACGTGACTTCTGGAAGCGGTATCCCACCGGATTTGACATATCCCATGCGGCCTTCGAAACGGGGTGTATCACACTCTGGCTTTACAGTCCGTCGGCTGAGCCGATGGACCTTCGACCCTATCACGACGGCCTTGGCCAGAGGAACTACACGGACCAACTGGACGCTCTCGAGATTACCTACGAGGACTGGGAAGAAGAGTTCGATACTCCTTATGGCATTGCCACAACGAGTGAAATTACCTTGGTCGCCTTCGACCAGACACCGTCCCAGGATAGGCTGGCAAACTTTGTTAGCCAGATGAATGATCCGCCTGTCCTCGTCCCCGATCCGGCGTATATCAGGGACACCGAGGCCATCGGGACATATTGGGCCCCCATCGACTCCACAAGCGAAGCCTCTGAGGCGTTGGAGAAGCATCTCGACTTTCTTACCGATTTCTACCAATACGAGGTAGACCACCGTCGATGGTATGGTTTCTTCGATTACGGCGACTTCATGCACACCTACGACGCCGATAGGCACACCTGGCGCTACGACGTGGGAGGCTACGCGTGGGATAACTCTGAGCTGTCTCCCGACCTCTTCTTCTGGCAGCAGTTCCTTCGCACTGGCCGCAAGGACATCTTCAGGTTTGCAGAGGCCCTCACTCGACATACCAGCGAGGTAGACGTCTACCATGTTGGCGCCTGGAAGGGCCTGGGAACGCGGCACGGCGTGCAGCACTGGAGTGATAGTGCAAAGCAGGCTCGCATTTCGCAGCCCCAGTACAGGAAGTACTTCTTCTATCTCTCCGGCGGCGATGAGAGGATTGGCGAGCTGTTCGAGGAGTTGCTAGATACGGACAAGACGTACGGAATTTTGGATCCCCAGCGAAAAGTGCGCACTGATGGATGGGCGCCTTCTCCCGATGCGGCTGTCGCCTTTGGTCTAGGAACCGACTGGTCTGCCCTCGCCGGAGGGTGGCTTATTGACTGGGAGCGCAGGGGACCACGCTGGCAGGAATCCAAGGAGAAGCTCACCAAGACGGTCGAGGGCATTGCAAGTCTCAAGAACGGTTTTGTTACTGGCTCTGGTCTCTACGATCTGCGGAACTGGACTTTGGGGCCACCGCCCACTGACCCCGGGAATGAGGGCAATGTGTCTATCTCGCACCTCTCGGCCGTTTTTGGGCTGCCCGAGGTTGTCTCCGACCTGATCGAATACTACGCAGAAGACCTGCCCGAGGGCTTCGAGGACGCCTGGCTTGACTACTGTTACTACTACAGCGCAACCGAGGCCGAGCAGGTCAGCCGCTATGGTGCAGGGTTCGGCAAGCAGAATCTGTACCAGGGTCATTCTCGTCTGACCGCGTATGCTGCGCTCCAGCGAAGGAATGAGACCATCGCCAGCCGGGCTTGGCGTGAGTTCTTCGAGACGGAT
The DNA here is from genome assembly GCA_025503055.1 of Sordariomycetes sp. B11D1. NCBI lineage: Eukaryota > Fungi > Ascomycota > Sordariomycetes > Sordariomycetes sp. B11D1. The sequence goes on along the minus strand of JAMFQS010000030.1, from coordinate 14,672 downwards.
GGATTCAAAGCCGATGCTGCCTGGGCCACCACCCCAGTAAGCAAGCACAACGGCCTGGTCCCTGGGAATGAAGCGCCATGGGTCTCCACTAACGATGTTGCCCAATACGGGCTGGCCGTCATTCAGAATCTCGCTTTGGTCAGGGATGCGCTTGAGGACTAGCACGATGAAGCACATGAGACTGGCCACCTATACATGATCACCCTATGATTATACCCTATCTATATTATTTATATATATGGTTTGCAGTATAGTAGGGGTCCGTGAGAGGCTTATGCTCGGCGTCGAATATAATCTCGATATCTATATGCGTCATGCGGTCTCATTCCGTTGTGTCTTCGTTCCCCGGCCTACACGGCAGCGGTTTCATGCCCTTATAAGATACAAGCCTGCTTTGCCATGTAGCTCCAGTACAAACGCTATGCCGTCTAGCACCTGAACCTAACCCCCCCGGCCTTTAACGTAGTTGCGCTATCATAAACACGTCATATACTAGTAGGCCTTATCGATTAGTATGACTAATTAGACCTACTAAAAAGATAACTACTTCGCCTATAGTAGGTAGAAAAGGGACTCGCTAGGTACTGGACCGGCTTAGCTATTTTCTATACTATTATTATCATAAGTCCGCTATCCTAGAGAGCGTGCCGACTTATAATAGCTTATATAGAGCGTTCCCTAAATGTTAAGAGCCAAGGGCCTATTATAAAATAAGCGAGATCGCTACTAGATAGTACTAATAGGAGTATTACTAGTAGTTATGTTTAAGAGACTAAAAGTCTTGAGTAATAATTTTATAGGTTAGAGACTGAGAGTCTTATAATAGCTTTAAAGATAATCCTCGATTAAAAAGTAAAGCTATTATTTAATACTAAGGTTAGATTAATTATTAAAAAGTAAAAAAAAAGGTAAAATTAGCTATTTAATAAAGACTATTCTATATATATCCTTTTTATATATATTTTTAGCTTATCAAATTATTATTATAATCTTTAGAGCCTTAGATCATCAGAATACCTTAATAATCTAGCGATCTTGAAGTAACTTATTAGCATCAGGGTATAGAATCAGACGGAGCCCTATAGGGGGGCATCTCGATACGAGGGAGGATTAAATAGACCCTAGTTAGGTTAGGGATAGGCTATATGCCTATTATAAGGCGTTATAGTAAAGGCATAAAAGGTTATTATAACCTTATATAATAATACGTTATAATAAAATATAATAAGGTTATTATACCCTTATATAAATATAGAGTTATAATAGCTCTTACTAGTAGTTAGGAATTATAAAGGCGTATTTCTTTATAGAACTAGCTAGACTTATTAATTATATCGCTACGTTATACGCTTATATTTAAGCTAAGGTATATCATATAAATAGTACCTTAGAGGATAAGAAAAGAAAAAGAATAATAATAAGTAAAAAGGTTTTAAAAGTAATAATTAGTAAATTAAACTAACTATACCTAATATACTAATTATTAGCGCGTATCTATATTACTTTTATATAAAGCCTATTATTATACTTTTATTACTTTATTAATAATATCTTATTTATTATCTTATAGGCCTAATAAGCTAATCGCTCTTTTTATACCTATATAGACTAGTAGAGGTAATATAGCCTTAGATAATAGTTTCGAATTTATACTAATAGGTAATTACTAAGAGGATATTATAGTTATATTAGTTTATATACTACCGCTATCGTCGTAAGAGTACCTAGTAAGAGATAATAGGCTAGCTTATTAGTCTTTACCTACGTTATAGACGTAAGCTAGTTTAGCCTAACTAGATTAATCCTAGCTAGCGTAGTTAGCGGCTAATATTACTAATCGTCTATAAGAAATCTAATAAAAGTAGCGCTTATAAGAACTATTAAAGATCTTAATCTAGATTAAAGCTAGAAAGCTACTACTAGTAAACTTTAATAAGATTATATAAGATGTTAAAAAGATTATTATAAAGATATAATAACCTTTTTATTAATCTAACCTTTTTTAATTAAAAAACTTATTATTTAAAAATTTAACTAAACTAAAATTAAAAACTTTATAATAACTAAAAACTTTATTTATATTTATAAACTAATAATTTATATATATAAGGCCTATAATAAGGCGCTAATAGACCTAGAGATTATTATATAAGTATAGTAAGGACTATTAATAGACTTTATAGTAGAATAGCGTATTTATTTTTTAAATTCCTTTAATAAGAATATTAACGCTGTAATATAGGTAGGTATAAAAGAGTTTTTATAAGGTTAATAAATATTAAAGAAATATAATAGTATTATATAATTAGTAAGATAATATAGATGAAGTAATATAATAACTTAGATATTATAACCTTTAAAGCTAAGTTCGACTACTTTATTTTTAAATTAAAAAAGTATTAATTATATATTAGCTATAGGACAAAGACTAAGAGGCAGTATAAATAGGTAGTATCCCTAAGACTTAAAAAGAGTTCTATAAGAAAGCCTTTTAGGTATAGACCTAGACTATAGAGCCTTATAGGCCGTATAAGTAGGGGTAAAGAGGAAGCGATACTAGGGCGCTACTAAGCGCTAAATAGTAGCGAGTCTTAACCTAACTAGATACCGTACCTAAAAAGGTTACTATAACCTTTTAAAAAGATATAATGACTTAAAGTAGCCTAAGACTTATAAATAGAAAAGCCTTTAGGTTAAAGAAGGCTTACTATCTACCTATGACGGCCTAGGCCGCCACGACCACTTAAGGTTGCAGCAGAAACAGGGCGCATACACTAGGATAACAAAGACAGCGCCCTAGCATCGGACTAATTAGAATACGGGCGACGTAGGCGAACGTCGCCCGGGCGCGATTATAGAAGCAGGCGATATAGGCGACGAGCGCCTAGTATCGACTAAGGAATAAGCGATCGTAAGCGACGGTTAACCGCTATCGCTTAAAGAAAAGTAACGAAAAGAACTATAGACTACTTAAACTACGGTTATTACTATATACCTAGCTATTTTCTTTTTACTTTTTAGTAGTTAATCTAAATATAGTCTTTACGATATTATTTATAAGTACTATAAACTCTTAAATATATATTTATATAATAACTTAACTAGATTACTATTTATCTTTAACCTATTTACTATCTAATAAGTACCTAAAAGACTAAGATCTTTATAAGTTAACTACTCTTATTTAGTAAGTACCTTACCGCTAAATAGTACTAATAATAGCCTTTAAAGCTACTACTTCGAAAGGAAAAGGCTAGGAGTAAAAAAAGCCTAATCTACCTAAGACTAGGTCTTATATAGAAGTAGATACTAATAATAAAAAAGATAATAATAATAAGAAAGAGTAGATTAAGAAGCTTAAAAAGAAGATTAAAAGCGCTAAAAGGTATATTAGGTAATAGTAAGATATTATTAATTAGTAAGTAAGAGAAATAGACTAGCTTAAAAAAGAGATCTAATAACTCTTTTATTAACTTATTAATATTAAAAGATAAAGGCTTATAGTAAACCTTATAGTTTTTAAGATAAATACTATTATAGCTATTAAGATTAAGATTTTACTTTTAAATAAGTATAATAGAAGCTAAGCAAAACTCTATACCTACTTTATATAGATAAAGGACTACCTTAAAAACTTCTTAGAAGTAAATATAAGATCTAAGAAGGTTTAAGTCGCGGCTAGGTTCTTTACTAGAGCGGCTTATAACTAGTTTAAACTAACTTTTTAAGACTTTTTAAAAAATAAGTATAAGAGCTAGAGTAGCTTTATTAAGACGATTTTCGCTATATACGATAATTACGAAAACGCTATTAAAAGAGTATTTAGAGAGCTAGATAAAGAAAAGGTAATATAGAATAAGCTATACTACCTATAATAATAGCGATTAGCCTTAAAGTATATTATTAGGTTTAGGTAACTATCTTTAATATTTAGATACTTTAATAAAGTACTTATCGATATATTCTATTAAGGCCTAAAAGAAGAGGTTAAAGATAAGGTTATTAAAGTTAGACTTATACCTTTTAACCTTATAAAGTATATTAAGATATTAGTCTTAATTAATAATATATTTTATAAGCGATATATAAAAAAGAAAAGAAATTATAAATTAAATTTCTAAAAGAAGTACTAACTAAATATAAGTAAAAAGCGTTAGAATAGAAATACTTTATAAAGATACTATTTAGGGCCTATAGAGATTAACGTAATATAGAAATAAGGTTAGGGACCTAAAAAAGGCGCTTATTTTAACTATAGTAAAGAGAAGTACTTTACTAAGAACTACTAATAACCTAAGCGACCTAAGGAGTAAAGAAGACTTTTAAAGAATAGAAGAAGACTACCTTAAAGATAGCTACCTAAACTATAAGAGTTCGTAGCTATAGAGCTAACCTATATAAATATTAGCTAGATAATATATTATAACGACGATTACTAGGACTATAAAGGAAATAAGGAAGATAATAGCTAGTACTTAAAGAAACTAATAACTAAGATTATCGTAATAATTATAGCTTATAACTTAGATAAAGACCTACTATAAGACTATAATAACGATAAAAAAGTATAGTATTTTAAGGATTTAGGAGAAGATATATCTAGTAAAGAATTCTAATAACGAATACTAGGATATAATAACTTATATTAGTATAAAGATATACTTAAGTAGGCTAAAAAAGTAGTAAGAATTAACCTAAAGATCGATAAAGTAGAAGCATACTACGACTAATACTATTAGAAATACTTTAAACTAGACTATAATTAGGATCTAGGATTAAAAAAAGATATATAAAGGCTTATATACGCTATTTATAGTAAAAATAACCTTAAGTACTAAAAGATTAAGAAGAATAAAGAAAAAGAAGTAGAATTCTAAAAAGAATATTACTAGTATATAATAAAAGAACTTTAAGAATAGAGAACGTAAAGGAATTAAGAATTAGAACGCGAAGAGTATAAGAGTAGGTATAAAACCGCGTAGCTTTTAAAATATAAAAAGCTAATTATTATCTTTAACGATATTATAGTATATAAAAAAGAAAAGTCTTATACCTTAGAAAATAAAAGCGATAGAGTATACTCTAAATATAAAGAACTTCTTAATAAGATAAAATAAGTATAATATAAATAAGATATATAGAGTATTACTTTTAATAATATTTAAGACGATATTAAACTTATTAAAGAAAAATAGGTAATAAAAAGAGAAAAGAAACTACTCTAATAAATTAAAAGAAGACTTAAAAGCCTTAAGAGAGTTATCTTAATAATAGTAAAGGTAAGTAATAGCTTTTTATATAAGTTATATAATAAATAATAATAAAACTAAGACTTAATAAAAGAGATCTATTAGTAAGCTAGGATTATTAAAGATACCTAAAGCAAAGTAAAAAAGCTTATAGTATAAGCCGATAAGGTAATCTAAAGTAGCCTAGAAAGGTAGAAAAAGGTAAAAGCTATAATAAGCACGCTATAAAGAAAGAAGAAAAGTAAGAAGACCTTTATAGTAATAGTAACTAGAAATAATAGATATTTAATAATAAAGATTTAGCTAAATAGACGAATAGTTATAGCTATAGTCGATAGTAAAGCTATAGGTATATATATCTTATTAAGAATAGTTAATAAGTTAGGACTACTTTATTAGAAGAAAGAGTACCTATATAGCTTTATAACTATCGATAAGAAACTAATTAACTATAAAAAAGGTTACGTTCGTTTTAAGACTACGTAACTTAAAATAACGATCGGTAGAAAGATAGAAAACGTCTAGTTCGATATTACGAATACTAGTAGGTACTAAGTTATACTTAGACTTCTATAGTTATAGAAGAGTAACCTAAAGATTAACTAGGCTACTAATTAGCTTTAGTAGAACGATACTTAATTATATTAACTATTAAAAGGCTATAAAATAAGAAAAGACTTAGCTTCTACCTAGACCTCTATAAAGGTAGCAAATAAGTTTATAAATCTATAAATACTAATATATTATAAGGATCTAATTAAGAATAATATATTACCTAAAGGAGAACTTAAAAAAAAAAGATAATATATACCTTATATTTTAGCGATAATAGAGGTAGAAGTTCTAAAAGAGTACCTTTAGAAGGTACTATAAGATTACTAGAAATATAGAAAACTATTTAAAAAAGAACTAGATAGCGGCCTACTAGAATATAGGCTATAAGATTATAAGATCCTACTTAAAGAAAGAACTTAGCTAAAGTTCTTCCTAATCTATAACCTAAATATAGAATAACTTAAAAAGTTAAAGGTATATATTAACGAAAATCTAAAAAAAGGATATATTTAATTATTATAGTTACTAGCTAGATACCTTATCTTCTTTATATCTAAATTAAATAAAAAATTATAACTATATATCGACTACTAATAACTTAATAAAATTACTATTAAGAACTAATACCTACTACTATTAATCTTAGAATTATAAGATAGACTATAAAAGGCATAATAGTTTATAATACTAGACTTTAAAAAAGTATATAACTTTATTAGAATTAAAGAAAGCATAAAATAGAAAATAGCGTTCTAAATATAATATAGATATTTTAAATATAAAGTTATACCTTTTAGACTTACTAACGCGCTAGCTATTTTCTAAACTATAATTAACTACGTCTTATAAGAATACTTTAATATTTTTATTATTACTTACTTAGATAATATTCTTATATTCTTAAAAAATAAAGAAGACTATAAGGAATATATATATAAAGTACTATAGGCACTTAAAGAAGCTAAAATACTAGTAGAACTAGATAAAAGCTATTTCTATACTAAAGAAATCGATTTCCTAAGATATACGATCTAACTAAAAGAAATATATATATAATATAAGAAAATTAAAGCAATATTAGACTAGAAAATACTAAGGAACGTTATAAAAGTTTATAGATTTTTAAGATTCGCTAACTTCTATTAGAGGTTCTTATTTAATTATAGTAAAATAATTAAACTATTAATAGACCTTATAAAGTAAGACTAAGAGTAAAAATAGATAAAAGAATACTAAGATATATTTAAAAAAGTTAAATATAGAGTCGCTTTAGAACTAATACTAATTATAGTAGACCTAAATAAGCTATTTAAAATCGAAATAGACGTATTAGACTACGCTTTAAGAGTATAACTTAGGTAGCGCGATAAGCTAGGATAGCTATATCTAATATCGTTTATATCTAAGAAACTCTTAGGACTAGAACTATAATACCTATTACTAGATAAAAGACTTATAGTAATAGTAGAAGCTTTAAAGGATTAGAAATACTTTTTAATTAGCGCTAAGTACTAGATCCTTATCTAGTTAGACTATAAGAATTTCTTTAGTTTTATAAAGAAATAAGACCTTAATAAATAATAAGTATAATAAATATAAAAACTAATAAGTTATAACTTTAAGATTATCTATATTAAAAGAATAGATAATAGAAAGGCTAACGCCTTTAGCTAAAAAGCAGAATACTTTTAGAAGGTACCTATAAAAATATAAACCGTCTTATACTAAGAACCTAATAGAAGCCTACGTTAGTTTATAGCTACTTATAAAATCTAGTACGATATAATATAGACCTAGTAATTAATATAAGAATATAAATAAGAAAAAGAGAATATTATAAGTATAATAGAGTAAAGCTAACTATAATATAAAGAGCTATTCTAGAAGAAAAACGATAAGGTATTTATCTTAGAAAGTATATATAAAGAACTTATTATATAGATATACGAATTACTAATATATAGATACCTTAAAATCTATAAAATAATTAAAAAGATATAATAAGAATATAATATACTAAACTTAAAAAAGTATATTAAAAAGGTTATTAAAAAAATATAATATCTATATAAAAAGCAAAGTAAAATAGTATAAACCTTATAAAGAACTATAACTACTCTTTATACTAAAAAAACTATAAGAGTTAATTATAATAGACTTTATAGTTAAACTTTTAGAATTAAAAGATCTAGTAATAAAAATAAAGTATAATAGTATCTTAGTAGTTATAAACTAACTTACTAAGTATATATACTTTATATTATTTTAAAAAGCAATAGACGCTATATAGCTAGCCTATATTTTCTTTTAGATAATTATAGCTAACTATTATCTACCTAAAGAGATTATTATAGATAAAAGATTAATACTTGCCTTTAAGTTTTAAAGAAGTTTAATAGACTAACTAGGTATAGACTATAAACTATTTATAATATATTATTTATAAATAAATAAATAAATAGAATAACTAAACTAAATCGTTAAGATATATCTTTAAATATACCTTAACTAAGAGTAGAATAACTAGGTTACCTTATTACCTATAGTATAAATTATATATAACTCTAGTATAGTAGAAAGTATAAGTATATTACTACTTTATACTAATTATAAGATTTAACTAGAAATATAATATAGCCTAAGAAATAAAAAGATATAAGTAAAAAAAGCTAGACTTATAGCTAATAAGATATAAGAATTATATTAAGATCTTACTAAATAGCTATAATTTATTAAAAAATAAATAGTATAATATATTAACTAAAAGAAAATAAAAAGACTAACCTTTAGAAAAAAAGAAAAAGTTTATTTAGCTATATAAAATATTAAAACTAATAGGCTAAGCGTAAAATTTAACTTTAAATATAAAAGACTATTTAAAATTAAAAAATAAATCTTACTAATAAATTATAAACTATAACTATTAGAAAGATTATAATTATACCTAATTTTCTATATTTTATTATTAGAACTAGTAATAGATAATATACTAATTTAAAATATAATTAAAGTTTAAGCTAAAAAAAATATAAGGTTAAAAAGATCTTTAATTTAAAATAGAACTAAAAAAGATAAAAGCTTAAGTATCTAGTTAAGTAAAAAAACTACCTTAACGCTAAAAACTCTTAAGAACTATTAGAAAACCTTATAAACTACCTTTAACTACTTAATTAGTTCTACTAGAAGAACCTAGACTAACTAGCGCTAACGCTAAGAAGTTAACGCTAAAAGTATCCTAGTCTAAAACGCTAAAAGCACCGAAAGACTAGAGCTCGCTAACTACCTACTAGCGCTTAGTAATAGCCGACTTAGCCTCTTCCTCGCGCTCCTTTTATAGACCTTGCTTAAATAACTTTACTCTATGAGCCTAGAAGGAAGACTCTTAACGGCAAAGGCGCGTAAAGCGACCTAATAACTTATAAAGCTTATATTTTACTTACTTATAAGCCTAATATACCTTTCGCTACTCTACTATATTATAAGATACTATAAAAAAAATTAGAAAGAAAGTAAAATAAAAGAATAAAGAACCTATAAGAAGAAACGATAATAAGACTATTATAAGATTTCTTTACTTTAGTATACTTATTATAATAAGAAGAATAAGATAAATTAAAATAATAGGCTTTCTTAGCTTAAAAATAATAAAAATATAATATATTACTAGACCTAAACTTATTAAAATACTTAGCTAGTAAAAAATAGTAAAAAGAAAAAGGTTTCTACTTTTAGATATAATTAGTTATAATTGCTAAATAAAAGAAGTAAAAACTTATAAAAAGAAAAAAAAGAATAGGTTTTAGGTTATTAAGCTAACTCTTATAAAAAAAGAAGGGATAGTATAATAGCCTAGGCTACTATAGCTATTTAAGGTTATAATAGAAATAAAGTATATATACTAGGATAATAAAGATAGCGCCTTAGTATTAGACTAATTAGAATATAGGCGATATAGGCGAATATCGCCTAGGCGCGATTATAGAAGTAGGCGATATAGGCGATAAGCGCCTAGTATCGACTAAGGAATAAGCAATTATAAGCGATAGTCGACTACTATTACTTAAAGAAAAGTAATAAAAAGAACTATAGACTACTTAAACTATAGTTATTACTATATATCTAGTTATTTTTTCTTTACTTTTTAGTAGTTAATCTAAGTATAGTCTTTATAATATTATTTATAAGTACTATAAATTTTTAGATACGTATTTATATAATAACTTAACTAGATTACTATTTATCTTTAACCTACTTATTATCTAATAGGTACCTAGAAGACTAAGATCTTTATAGTAATAAAGTAGGTTTATTTAATAATCTATAAGATCCTAGCTATTAGTCTAATTATAACGGCCTAGGCCGCTACGGCTATTTAAGGTTATAGTAGAAATAAGGCGTATATACTAGGATAATAAAGACAGCGCCCTAGTATCGGACTAACTAGATGTGACGGCCTGGGCCGCCACGGCCACTTAAGGTTATAGCAGAAACAAGGCGCATGCACTAGGATGACAAAGATAGCGACCTAGTATCGGACTAATTAGAATATAGGCGACGTAGGCGAACGTCGCCTAGGCGCGATTATAGAAGCAGGCGATATAGGCGATAAGCGCCTAGTATCGACTAAAGAATAAGCGATCGTAAGCGACGGTTAACTACCGTCGCTTAAAGAAAAGTAATAAAAAGAACTATAGACTACTTAAACTATAGTTATTACTATATACCTAGCTATTTCTTCTTTATTCTTTAGTAGTTAATCTAAGTATAGTTTTTATAATACTATTTATAAGTACTATAAACTCTTAGATACGTATTTATATAATAACTTAACTAGATTACTATTTATCTTTAACCTATTTATTATTTAATAAGTACCTAGAAGACTAAGATCTTTATAAGTTAACTACTCTTATTTAGTAAGTACCTTACCGCTAAATAGTACTAATAATAGCCCTTAAAGCTATTACCTTAAAAAGAAAAGGCTAAAAGCAAAAAAAGCCTAATCTACCTAATACTAGGTCCTATATAGAAGTAGATACCGATAATAAAAAAGATAATAATAATAAAGAAGAGCGGATTAAAAAGCTTAAAAAGAAGATTAAAAGCGCTAAAGGTATACTAGGTAATAGTAAGATATTATTAATTAATAAGTAAAAGAGATAGACTAGCTTAGGAAAGAGATCTAATAACTTTTTTATTAACTTACTAATATTAAAAGATAAAGGCTTATAGCGAACCTTATAGTTTTTAAGATAAATACCGCTATAGCTACTAAAATTAAGATCTTACCTTTAGATAAGTATAATAGAAGCTAAGCAAAACTCTATACCTACCTTATATAAATAAAGGACTACTTCGAGAACTTTTTAGAAGTAAATATAAGATCTAAGAAGGTTCGAGTTATAGCTAGATTCCTTACTAGAGCAGCTTACGATTAGTTTAAGCTAACTCTTTAAGACTTCCTAGAAAATAAGTATAAGAGCTAAAGTAGCTTTACTAGGACGATTTTCGCTATATACGATAATTACGAAAACGCTATTAAAAGAGTATTTAAAGAGCTAGATAAAGAAAAGGTAGTATAGAATAAGCTATATTACCTACGATAATAATAATTAGCCTTAGAGTACGCTATTAGGTTTAGGCAACTATCCTTAATACTTAGATACCTTAATAAAGTACTTATTAATATATTCTATCGAGGCCTAAAAAAAGAGGTTAAAGATAAGGTTATTAAAGTTAGACTTATACCTTTTAACTTTATAAAGTATATTAAGATATTAGTCTTAATTAATAATATACTTTATAAATAACGTATAGAAAAGAAAAAAAACTATAGATTAAATCTTTAAAAGAAGTACTAATTAAATATAAGTAGAAAGCGTTAGAATAGAAATACTTTATAAGGATATTACTTAAGGCCTATAAAGATTAACGTAATATAGAAATAAGGTTAGGGACTTAAGAAAGGCGCTTATTTTAACTATAGTAAAGAAAGGTACTTCGCTAGAAACTACCGATAACCTAAGCGACCTAAAGAGTAAGGGGGACCTTTAAAGAATAGAAAAAGACTACTTTAAAGATAGCTACCTAAACTATAAGAGTTCGCGGCTATAAAGCTAACCTACGTAAATACTAGCTAGATAACGTATTATAATAATAATTACTAGGACTATAAAGGAAATAAAGAAGATAATAGCTAGTACCTAAAGAAACTAATAACTAAGATTATCGTAATAACTATAGCTTATAATTTAGATAAAGACCTACTATAAGACTACGATAATAACGAAGAAGTATAGTACCTTAAAGATTTAAAAAAAGATATATCTAGTAAAGAATTCTAATAACGAATACTAGGATATAATAACCTATACTAGTATAAAGATATGCTTAAGTAGGCTAAAGAAGTAATAAGAATTAACCTAAGAATCGATAAAGTAGAAGCATATTATGACTAATATTATTAGAAATGCTTTAAATTAGACTACGATTAGGATCTAAGATTAGAGGAAGACGTATAAAGGCTTATATACGCTATTTATAGTAAAAATAACCTTAAGTACTAAAAGATCGAAAAGAATAAAAAAAGAAAAGTAGAATTCTAGAAAGAATATTACTAGTATATAATAAAAGAACTCTAAGAATAGAGAACGTAAAAGAACTAAGAATTAGAACGCGAAAAGTATAAGAGTAGGCATAGAATTATATAGCTCTTAAAATACGAAAAGCCGACTATTACTTTTAACGATATTATAGTATATAAAGAAAAAAAGTCTTATACCTTAGAAAATAAAAGCGATAAAATATACTCTAAATATAAAGAACTTATTAATAAAATAGAATAAGTATAATATAAATAAGATATATAGAGTATTACCTTTAATAATATTTAGGACGATATTAAACTTATTAAAGAAATAAAAGGAGAAAAGAAACTACTCTAGGAAATAATAGATAAAGGAAAAGATATCCCTAAACTACTTTAATATAAAGATCTTAGTCTTCTAGGTGCCTATTAGATAGTAAGTAGGTTAAAGATAAATAATAATCTAGTTAAGTTATCGTATAAGTATATATCTAAGAGTTTATAGTACTTATAAATAGTATTATAAAGACTATACTTAGATTAACTACTAAAAAGTAAAGAAGAAATAGCTAGGTATATAATAATAACTATAGTTTAAATAGTCTATAGTTCCTTTCGTTATTTTTCCTTAAGTAATAGTAGTCGACTATTACTTATAATCGCTTATTCCTTAGTTAATACTAGGCGCTTATCGCCTATATCGCTTGCTTCTATAATCGCGCCTAGGCGACGTTCGCTTATATCGCCTATATTCTAATTAGTCTAATACTAAGGCGCTATCTTTATTATCTTAGTATATACGCCTTATTTCTACTATAACCTTAAATAGCTATAGCGGCCTAGGCCGTTATACTATCCTCTTTTTCTTTATAAGAGTTAGCCTAACGACCTAAAACCTATTCCTTCTTCTTCCTTTTATAAGTTCTTACTTCTTTTATCTAGCGACTATAACTAATTATATCTAGAAATAGAAACCTTCTTTTTCTTACCGTTTTTTACTAGCTAAGTATTTTAATAAGTTTAGGTCTAGTAATATACCGTATTCTTATTATTTTTAGGCTAAAAAAGCCTATCGTTTTAACTTATCTTATTCTTCTTATTATAGCAAGTACGCTAAAGTAAAGAAATCCTATAATAGTCTTACTATTATTTCTTCCTATAGGTTCTTTATTCTTTTATTTTACTTTCTTTCTAATTTTCTTTATAGTATCTTATAATATAGTAGAGTAGCGAAAGGTACGTTAAGCTCGCGAGCAAGTAGAATATAAGCTTTACGAGTTATTAGGTCGCCTTACGCGCCTCTGCTATTAAAAGTCTTCCTTCTAGGCTTATAGAGTAGAGTTATTTAAGTAAGGTCTATAAAAGGAGCGTAAGGAAGCGGCTAAGTCGGCTATTACTGAGCGCTAGTAGGTAATTAGTAAGCTCTAGTCTTTCGGTGCTTTTAGCGTATTAGACTAGGATACCTTTAGCGTTAACTTCTTAGCGTTAGCGCTAGTTAGTCTAGGTTCTTCTAGTAGAACTAATTAAGTAGTTAAAGGTAGTTTATAAGGTTCTTTAGTAGTTCTTAGGAGTTCTTAGCGTTAAGGTAGTTCTTCTACTTAACTAGATGCTTAAGTTTTTATCTTTCTTAATTCTATTCTAAATTAAGGATCTTCTTAACCTTATATTTTTTTTCTTTAGCTTAAACTTTAATTATATTTTAAATTAGTATATCGTTTATTACTAGTTCTAATAGTAAAATATAGAAAATTAGGTATAATCGCGATCTTTCTAGTAGTTATAGCTTATAATTTACTAATAAGATTTATTTTTTAATTTTAAATAGTCTTTTATATTTAAAGTTAAGCTTTACGCTTAGCCTATTAGTTTTAATATTTTATATAGCTAAGTAGACTCTTTTTTTTTTCTAAAAGTTAGTCTTTTAATCTTCTTTTAGTTAATATATCGTATTATTTATTTCTTAACGAATTATAGCTATTTAATAAGTTCTTAGTATAATTCTTATATCTTATTAGCTTTAAGTTTAGCTTTCTTTACTTATATCTTCTTATTTCTAAAGCTATATTATATTTCTAGTTAAATCCTATAATTAATATAGAATAGCGATATACTTATACTTTCTATTATACTAGAGTTATATATAATTTATACTATAGGTAGTAAGGTAACCTAGTTATTCTACTCCTAGTTAAGGTATATCTAGAAATATATCTCGACGATTTAGTTTAGTCGTTCTATTTATCTATCTATTTATAGGTAATAAGCTATAGATAGTTTATAGT
>JAMFQS010000003.1:602560-634430 GCA_025503055.1 Sordariomycetes sp. B11D1 | reverse complement strand
GTCTTTTCTTTCTGTTTTTTATTTTTTTTCCCCCCAACCCCAACCCCCCCCCCCCCCCCCCCCCCCCCCCCCCCCCCGCCGGCCCCCAAAACACCCTGCAGGCCACGCGGCGAGCTGCCCATCGAATGGATCCATAAGTGGAGATGCGGAAGAAACCCACTGTGGGTGTGACAGGTGAACGCGTAGTTTTGTGCATAGGCTGGCTCTATTAGTCCCAGTCAGGGCCTGTTGCCGAACATTGCTGAAATGCCTCGGATCCAAGTCACTTCTTGACTCGATCAGTCCCAAGAGGAGCTGTCACCTCATCATTCCAAAGCCTTCGACAACTTGCAAGTGAAGTGTAGGGTGGGGAACCAGTGTGTAGTTCACGAAAGGAAGCCGCCGACCATCAGGCGAACCATGGGGAACATGACGTAACGCAAGTGAAGAATAGGCGCATACGCAAGTAGAATCCTAGGAAGCACACGAGGCCTGTCTTAGAGAAGATTCCGGCGACTCCGCCATGGAAGGGCTCCTTCCCATGATTGAGGAGCGCGTCAATGCCCATGTTGCGCTTTTCAGGTCCAGGCCATTGCGACTCCTGTTCCTGATGGCGTCCAGGGCATACCCACCTGACGGGCACCTTGGCCTCATATAACCTAACGGGGCGGTCAAGTGTATGCTCGTGTGGCGTTTAAAGTTCGGAGTAGTGGAGAAAAGGAACAATTTGACGACACAGGAACCAGGGTGTTGACCTACTTTGTCCATGGTTGGAATAGTTAGCCGTTAAGGCAAGCCGACAATATTAGTGTTGGTGCGACGAAATAACTCTGAGTTGATAGTTTGTCGGCGACCCCGGTCGCATAAGACAGCCCTGTTCTTGTCCAAATGGGGAATAGTTCTGGAGCGGTGGACCTGCTTTTGGCAGAAGGTAGGCAAGCCCGCTTTTGACCGCTGAACAACCTGAAAATCGAAAGAGCTGTTCCAGTCCTTAGCGGGATCTGAATCCAAAGTGGGATCGGAACTTACCGAGGGTGCTTTGACTAGTGGTGGACGATGCCCAGGGGCTGTGGTACGACAAGCTAAGGGGATGGGATGTGTAGATAGTGATATAGAAACTGGTGCGATGCTTGGCACAGCACTGACACGAAACTGACAGACTCTGCTCCGTGGTTGAGCGAAGAGATGCAGAAAAGCCTTCGTTGTCGTATAGTCGCACAAGGTTAAAGTGTGATGGAACAAAAACTCTGCAACCTGCCGGAAAGTTAACCTTGGGAGCTTTATAACACTGTCGTTCCAAGCAGAACAAATATATAGAATGAGAGGTCAATCCCTGTTGATTCGATATCTGCAGAGGTTGGCTCAAAGCAGCGCAAATAGCAGCTTCAATGTTGCATCTCGAAAGCAGAAATCCAAGACATCCCGTCGTGCCTTGTATCTCCAGGGCCACGATGGGTCTGGACCGCTTGGCACTGCTAATAGGAATGATCATGTACTTTTAGCGTGAGATAATACTACTCCGCAGGGGATGATGCGCATGCAGCCACCCCTCCTCGCCCACGTGGACCATGAATGTTGCATCGGTGGACGGCTCAATGGGGCTCCGTTTGGCGAGGCTTCCGAACTAACCGAGCGTAGGTCATTTCGCAGGACAGGGGGTTGGCCGAACCGTGGAAACAGCAGACGTTCGGGAGCTGCACATGAAAGTTGGGGAAAAACAGGGGCAGATAGAAGCGGGGAATGGACGATGCACGAAACTCGATGCCGAGACAAGGGCGGATCAACGTCCCGTCTTGTACAAGTAGCACCTGCGATGAAGAGCCCATTGAAGGGCCACGGAACATCCATTGCCGCTTCGAGAAGGACGCCAAAAAATGCCAGGTCGAGTAACGTAGGCGGTACGGGTCGTCGCACCACTCGGACGAGACCAAGAAATAACACCTCGTAATATTGACGGGGGGAATTTGGGGATCGACAAAAGGAGACAGCATCATTTCATACCAAGACCTTAGTAGCAGCTCCTTTGCTTTCGCGATCACACCGTTTCTTATGTGGGTGAAGCGCCGTCCTTCCTTCTCGCGGGTAGCCCGAGGATCCACCCTCCCTTCTTGTGCGGAGAGTTCTCGACGCTAGTGAAGAATCTAAACAGAACACCCGAGGGCGTGTGAAAGTCCCGAGAATGCCAAGGGCAGCTTGTTCTCTGGTCTTTGGTCCGGCTCGTGCTAAGGGTTTGTTGATGCTGGCACAACGATCTGATAACCGAGTTTGAGTGGGTTTTCGAAATGTGTAGAATGGAGCGGCCGTAGTCAGGTAGATTTGAAAACGGATAAATAACACACGACGATCCGGTAGGGGTCCCAACCGTGGTAAGGAGCGATGAATATGCTGCTCTGGAAGTCGGAAGGAGAGAGGCGCGTGATGCAGTCTGGGTGTGGAATGCTGGTGAGCCCTGAGTGGCCGGCTAGACGCGTTTATGTATGCATTTTATCTCTACTTCGATTGCTTACCTCGTACTTCGAACGAGGCAGGCTGCTACCACCTGCACCTGGAACTTAACCCGATGCGACTCGGTGACGATCTAGAGCTCTTTCTACTTGTACTTTAGTACCCGGGGTCTTCCTTCCGCAAACACATCCGCGCCTTCCCCTCGCTTCCCTCCGCATCTGTGTCTCGGAAGGAGGCACCCCCTGTGGGGGGAAGGTCAGCTGCAGGTGCGGCTGTGAATGGACAAAAGGGACCTGCGCAGGCGGAGAAAAGGCGAAATGGGATTCGTGAGACCCCCTCTTCCTTGCACCCGAATAATTATATCATGCATATTCGGGAAGTCGAAAATGGGGTCGTTGGATATTATGGGGAGGCTCCATTGCATCTTTTTAAGGCGCATACAGGGACCTTAGAGTCCTCGACGGATGGGATACAACAAGATTATGCGTCCGTGGAAGGTGTTGAGGAAATGGAGATGCTCGGCGGTAAACATGAATTGATCGTCGTTTGCGGTGAAGGGGACTTGCGGTGCGTTGCCAAAAGAGTACTTACCCTTTCGAAAAGCGGCCGCACAGGGGTGTCGCCGGAGAGAGCGGAGATTGGTTGAGCGTCCAAGGGGGTGGATATCCGCGACTCCTCGTGGCGGGGAAGGTACGCAGGGCAAGCGCCGATCATGAGCGTGCCAAGGGAAAGAGCTCTGGAGGACGCGGAATCACAGGCCGCAGGCACGATCCGATCTCGCAGCATCCGATCGAAGCGCCTCGAACCCCGTGTTATAGCGAGTCGATTGCTTCGCATTAAATCTCGCATTAAGAGCCGCAGCATCGCGACTATCGACGAAATACTTGCGGCCTCCCCGACTCGCAGAATATTCGTCAAGATGGGGTACCCGCCTCCCACCCCACGATTTCCATGATTGCCATGCTCACCATATCCGGGCTCTGCGTCGTACGACCTCGTTGGTCGGTTCCCGTACGAAGTACCTCGAGGTCCGGGGAGAGTTGTCCACGGATCAGCGAGGAGGGGAAAGTGGCTCGCGTGTATCCACCGAAGGCGAACTAGCACCGACTCCTTTCTGTTGGCTTGCTCGTACCCTTGCCCATCCCCTGTCCTCTTCCAGTTGAGAATAGAACGCTTGCCCCATAACAACCCCGCTTCCATCTCCGACACCGCGCAAGTCAAGTGAAGTCTCGGCCGAGAATTAGTGGAACCTGCCCCATCACACTAAGGCGATAGGCCATGCGAGTGTTAAAAAGCGGTGAGATTGCATCGTCAACCCTTGCTTCTGCGGCCCTCTCATCACGACTATTTGCTTCCCCTTGAAAATGACAGTCGTTTGCTTCGATAGGCGCGTAAACACAGACGCTCAACTCCATACTTGTGGAAGCTCCGAGTCGGAGAGTGCCGTCTGACGTGGGAAGCTCGCGCATGTCGTACCGTTGGCCACGTGGACTGATGCAGGCAACCAGCGGAAGCGGCTGGGTCTCCTGCACTTGGAAGCAGACCGGGAGATGCTCCCTTGCGCCTCGTGCGTGTATCCGTGCTTGGCCGCGACGACGGAGGCAGCCGCCTTTGACATGTACCTACTTGTATAGTGTTCCAGGCTTCTCGCGAAAGCCCATTCGGGAGTTCAGGGAAAGGCGTAAGGTATAAGAACGGGAGCTATCAATCCTATCCGGGGAATATTCAGCCTTATGCTGGTCGTCCGCTTGTGTGGAGTTCTAGTGGGCACTCTAACTTACTGCAGACGTAACTCTATTATTCGAGGCGGACTTCGGTGACTATAGCCTATCATCCCTACGAGTAACTGTCAAACAAAATCGAACAACCTGTTCAATGCTGACGAGTGGACGTTTTAGCGAAGCCATCGCTCCACGAGATTGTCTTAAACCAGACTTCGAATATGCCAGCAAAGATCCCGGAGAAGCTATGATCCAGTCTGTAAATACGCATCTACTTGGAGACGTATAAACGAGTAGTCTTGCACTCAAAACGGGACGACCAGTGGCACTACCACGGCGTCCGCTGATGTCTAAAGGGGGATACATGACCCGGCGACTGGCAGGGCCTGGAAAGAATGGATCGGGTCCCCAGGAGCATGGTTTCCACGTGGTTTCCGGGGGTGAGTTTGAGCGGCTGAACTCTACGTTCGCAGCATCCTCGAACGGGCGTCTTGCTCCGTCACCATTGTGCTGCTAATCATGAAGGAATCGGTATCCAGGCATCCCACTTGAATAGGTGCACCTGATCATGGTTCTTACAGCCCGTTGTCTCGCCTGTTACTACGCGCAAAATGCATACAAGTACTGACGCAACACCCGCCCCATCTCGGTGCGAGATGGCTTGACACGTAATTGCATCCAAGAACGTGGTTTTTCTCCCAGCCACCCAGGCCGACAATCTGCAACATCGCCCAGGTACTGTAACATGCCTTGAATTTCCTCCAACATTGCACGATACGTCCCGACCCCAGCCATCCTCCGTCACACCCAAAAGGTCGCAAGGGATACTGATACGTCTCCTCGTATTACTAATTGCCCCGTCGATACACTGTGTAACGCCCGCCGGAACCTGCACATGTGCGCGCCATGTGGCCAGGCCGCAGGGCGGCGGTGAGAGCAGGGGTGGGGGGCTTCGGGCTTGCGGGAGCCGCTCCTCATTGGGCCAGACGTCCGCTGACGCATTCCTGAGTAAAAAAGTTCCGGCCACGCTTGGCTTTCTGATACCCCCCCCACATCCCTGGCCGATTTCAGATGCGAAGTACGAGGTACCAGTACGACTGGTGATTAGTCCGGCGCTTAACTACACCTCGTGAGGCGCGTTCTCCCTCAATGCATCATCAATACATATCATATTCGAAGTGTGTGCTTGGTGGTGCTTCCTAACATCCCTACCTGATGTGCCGCCCTGGGTCGGATGCGGCAATGTCGGGACCCCATCTGGCCTGCCCCTCAGTAGCTTCCTTGGACGAGCTGGCGCGTTCCCGCATATCCGTCACATATCACATGTGTCAAGCCGGGAAATCCTGTCTCGCGGAGGGGGGCGGGGAAGGGGAAGGGGGGGGGGAGGGCGGCCACGTGGGTTTCGAAGCCCCCCACCATGCCAGACGCCCTTGGGTACAACAAGTTATGCAGACTGGTGCTGACGCGAAAGTCCCCAAAAGTACCGCTACAATTGTTACCAACCAACCCCATGTCCGAGCGGGAAGGCTCCCCCCTTGGCACGCGACCTTCGATTGGGCAATTGGCCGTCTAACATTTTTTTCTGGAAAGACGCAATGTGCGAAAAGGGAGAACGAAACGACGGGAGGTGGTCATTGCGCAAGAGGTATTTCTACCAGGAAAGGGACGCTATCTGTCGAAAAGCGGCGGGCTAGCGCCAACTAGTTAAGAGGGACTCTGGCGGGGATATTAAACACACTGGATCCGCAATGACCGGGTTATACTGGGGGAATCCTTGCAGGGTGCTTTTGTCCGTTCCGTTTCGTTTCTGGTGAGTCGACTTACACGAGCCGCGGGAGCAAGGAATCTCCCTGCGAAGCGGAATCCCCTTAAATGAATTGTCATGTGCCACGGGCAGATGACGATCCTGGAGGATAAGAGTGGCTTCACCTGCGACGATGAGGGAGCTGAGGCGGTGGCTGGTGGTCTTAATTCCAGCGGTGCTGATGCTCAGGATCACCGCAGTAATCTCCGTAAAGGGATGCAGATCACCCGAAAAGTTGCCCTTCTTTGGGACCGCGGCAAGCCATCATTCAGGGCGGTCCTGATGAAGTCGTCAGAATACGAGGTAAGCTGCTTCTCCCGCTTGGGCACCCTCTCAGAGGACGCCCATCGTTGACATGATGTCCCCATTTCTAATCAAAGCCTCCGCATTGGATGTTGGACATGGCGAAACAGCATGCAGCCTCTCGAGCTACTGCGGAGAGCGGTATTAATTCCACCCCCTGCGCGTCCTTCGCCTATCTTTCCTCCTCACGCCGGGTTAAAGCTCCATCGTGTGCCATGTGCCAGGGGCACATTCCACCCCACCCTCCTCCGCGCGCCCGCAGCCACCGTTCTGATCCTTTCCCTTCCGGAAATGGCCATCGACAGGAACGACAGGGCTGGGCGGCAAGGGGACAGGGGGCGATCCGAGCAGCCCTGTCCCTGTACTGAGAGCGTCTTCATCTAACGTCGTACGACGAAGCGGGGTTTGGGAGCAACAAGAGCACGCGTGAGAGAAGAAGCAAGCTGCAGCTCTGTTGTCGCACCTTTGCCTCGTCCCGCGCACTTGTACCTCCACGGTGGAGGAGAATGGACGCGACGGCACATCGGGCGCTGCTTCCGTGTTTCGGACATCCATGCCTTCAACTCCGCACTCTTGTCCGCACGGTATGACACCTGGCCATATCATCCCAGCGACGCGCCTCGCGTGGTTCGCGGAGCCCGTATTTGTGGTCCTATCTGGGAAGGGCATCCAAGCTCCCATCAGCAGAGCCCCCATGTCTATATACCGTGTAATATGGGGAACCCAATGCCGGGCCCTGCCAGGTCGGTCTCGCACGCACACAGGGTCTCGACGCCCAACACGACCCACGACCTCTCCCCGTCCCTCAACGTCTCCCTGCATCCCCCACGCCGCGAAAGAGCTGTTTGCTCCTCCATGTGCGACGGCCGCGTGTAACCTCTCACCCGAAGGGTCGGGACCACGCCACGTGTGACCGGCATCCTTCTTCATCTCCCTCACCTCGTACCTTGTCCCTCGCATGCGACGGCCGTAAGTGGGAAACGGGCAAACGGAACCGCAGGCGTTACGGGCGGTCCAGAACGCCGGTGGGCTCCTCCATCAGGTACGAGGTGCTCGCTGTATCCCCGCTAAAAAGACATTGTGGGCTGGAGAAATGGAAAAGGGCGGAAGGCCGCTAGAAGGCCTAGCACGGCGGACCCTGCGTCATCCGCCCCTCGCGGCTCCGAGCATGTCATTCTGAAGCCCGCAAAGCAGCGGCAGGACGAACACCGGGGCCCTTTTGGAACCGCAAACTAAAAATCCGCACTACTGAAGTGCAAAAAAAAAAAAATAGAAAATGAAAAGGTACAGGTTCAAGAGCTAGCGCGATGCAGGCCCCCCATACCGCTTTTACACCAAAGATGCGATTGGCCGCGCAGGCTAGCAGGGTCCTCCCTGTCCCCCCTCCCGGACGGCTCAGAAAGAAGAGAACAAGAGACGAGGCCCATGCCCGTGACATTTGGTACCCACATACACCCCCACCGGCACGACCCCTCCCTCCAACCTCCCCATCCAAAACCTCGGCGGACTAAAACTTCCGACGATCAGCCAACAACGGACACACCCCCTCCTCTCCCTATCTCCCTGTCCGAGATCCCCACACTCGGAAATGCCGTCTCTAGCGAAAAAAAGAAAAAAAAGAAGGGGGCAGGGACGCGGATACTCCACTCCCAAACCCACACTCTTCAGTAGCCCTTCTTGAGTTCGGGATTAAGCATAATCAGGCATAGCGGAAAGGGAGCAAGGGACAGACAAAGATCCTTGCTTGACATGACTCGCTCCCCACGTCACCCCCCTGCCCGGGGAGGATTCGGTCCCATGACATTGCGTGCATCTTCTTTCTTGTCAAGAGGAGTTGAAACAGACCACGTTCCCACGTGTTTGGGGGTGGGGATGACGGGCGTCCCGTTTGATTTGCGCGTCTGAGGAATTTTCCGAGAGCTCGGGAGGGGGTGCGGTACGTGGGGGTAAATGCCGAGGCGGGGATTTCGCGTAATACGAGGTTCAGGGTAAGGCGAAGTTGTGAATTGTCGGTTCGAAAGGAGTCGCGTGCCGTGATGACTTGGGGGCTGGGATCGCGTGCTTCTGCTTGGCATGAGGTCCGGAGGCGAGATGCCCCAAATGAGCTCCGTGGGGATTGGGGTGGAGAGCGCGTGCCACGTTGACCTGAAAGACCTTGTGTCTGCGTCGTCACTCGCATTGGCCTTCTCGGGGCTGGGTGCGTATCTGTGGTACTCTAGGACGTGGGCGTTCAGCGAGGGCGATGCCGGTTCGTGCCGTCCAATGTCCGAGGGCCGGTTCCCACGACGTGCTCCAGAAGAGCCGCATATGAGCCGCACTTCATGAACGACATCGGCGGAGCGAGCCCGCGATGACTATCCACAGCGGAACAAGCCCCTAGAAACCTCATTCATGCCCAGTTTATTCATACACCTCGCCAGACCCAGAAACTCCCAAAAAGACGACCCAAACGCCAGAAACACACATTCCCACGTCGATTCCTCCACCCAGCAGCTCTCCCATCCCACCGCACCTAGATCCTCACAGGGGCCGCATCCTTCTTCCAACCCTTGGACCTCATGCTCCCCTCAATGGCCCTCCAGATCCCCTCAACAGCCTCCTTGTCCCTGAACCGCGCCCCCTCCGCCCCAGCCCCCTCCCTCCACCTGTCCACCGCGGTAGCCATGACCCTGTGGCCCCAGCCCACCACCGTGTCCGGCACCCGGTCCCCCCTCCACCCGACGTACACACCCAGCACGTGCTTGAACAGCTCCGGCGGCGACGTCCACTTGTAGCTCTTGAACTGCCACGCCTGCCCCGTCGTGAAGACCGCCACGACCCGGTTCCAGTACTCTGGCTTAAACTGCTCGGGGCCCTCCACGAGGATGAACCGCATCGGGCGCGACGGGTCAATGTCGCGCATCATGCGCGTGACGTGCAGCATGTTGGTCCCCGTACCGGGGCCCTCGGGGGGCGCGAAGCGGCCCTCTTCGAGGAAGGAGCGGATGTTGGTCATGCGCAGGAGGGACGAGGCGGAGGGCGAGAGGAGGATGATGGGGTCGGGGCGGCGGCCGGGACGCGCGGGCGGCGCGGAGCCGTCGGGGACGGCGCTGGTGCCTGGGTGCTGGGGCTTCCGCTGGACGAAGACGGTCGCGAGCTTCCTAACGTGCGAGAAGTCCTGGTTGCGCATCGGGTTAGCCGCTGATGCAGAGACATGCGATACTGCCCCTGAGGACGCTGCACGTCCGGCTGCTATCCAGAGGCACGCAGCGGAGGGATGGCACATACCGTCGGCTTGTTCCCCCTCAGAACCGAGTTCCGATCCCCCATCCTCCTCTCATGGCTATAAATCGCCGCCAGCCTAGGATCCATCCTCCCCTTCGCAACCGCGACCCCCGCCCCCGCGCCAGCCCCCTTGTCCCC
This sequence comes from Sordariomycetes sp. B11D1, assembly GCA_025503055.1. Taxonomy (NCBI): domain Eukaryota; kingdom Fungi; phylum Ascomycota; class Sordariomycetes; species Sordariomycetes sp. B11D1. The sequence goes on along the minus strand of JAMFQS010000003.1, from coordinate 624,776 downwards.
CTCCAGCTGCGTGATATACTCACTCTCCTCGCTTGCCCCCTCCAGCCACGTAATCAGATCCAGCCTCTCCACAAACGCGAGGTTGTGCACCTCCCCCTCCCTGCCCCCCGCCTTGATCTCCTCGTTCAGCCGCGCCGCCGAGGCATTGTACTCCGGGATCGCGACGTCGCGGTTCAGCCACGCGAAGTAGATGCTGCGGAGGTTGACGCCCTTCTGGGAGGACGTGACGAAGCGCGTGGGGGCCGAGATGGGAATGACGAGGTCGCCGGCGTGCGGGAAGCGGAGGTGCGTCGCCTGCTCGAGGGGCGCGGGCTGGGCGTCGGGCGCGGGGGAGGGAGTAGGGACCGCGGGCTGGGAGGCGGATATGGACTGCCGGAGGAGAAGGAGAGGGTCGTGGCCGGGTGATGCCATGGTGGGCGGTCGCGACTGGGATGCGGTCGACTGCTTGGAACGCCGGTTGGTGTGGAGGGTTGACGGGGGCGCCCGAGACTTTTGCAGCTTGTCGCGGATATCGATATGTAGAAGGATGAGCGACACGGTCTGACGCGATGGCCGTTGTCGCGCACGGAGTCTGATGGGCGAGGAGCTGATGGGAGGAGCGGCGTCTTCTAAGAGCTGTGGTTGAGGCGAGGCTGGTGCTGGCAAATTTCCTGGAGCTGTGTCGTTAAGTGGGTCCTTCCACAGCCAATGAGATCCTTCGAGGCCTGGAGAGTCTCTCCAGCGCCTCTTCAGGCTCCACCCAACAATACGTCGAGAACACGACAAGCCCATGACTGATTCAACGACACTGCTCACTCCCAGTCCTCAAACGACTAGCAACTTACATGTAACTGCAGAAGACCAGCGGATCTCCCTGTATTCAATCCTCGTAACGAATGCTTGAGCATACTTGACTGCTTGCGCCCCCCACTCACCTGGCCCTGCTCCCGTCATCTTCGTCCCTACACTCTATCTTCATCCCTTTCACCCTCCACCGCATCCCCCGCCTTCGTCGAACAGTCTCACCAGGGCACATCAGTCATCGTTTTCGTTGCCTTCCACGCCCTCAGGTTCATCCGAGCCCACAGCCCCATCCCTATCCTCGGTCCCGTCCCGATCTCTCTCCCCGTTCCCGTCTTCTCCAACCTCGTCCCGGCTTCCCCCCTCGTCTGCCATTGCTGCCCCGCCATGCCCGTCCAACTCCTTCCCCGTGGACCTCCCCTTGCGCGAACCCTCCTCCTCCATCTTCTCATCGCCATATCCCGTGCGGAATCTCTTGCTCGGGGTCATCTCTTCACCTAATGCGTGACCCTGCTTCCTCTTGCAAACGTCGCCCTGACCTTCTCCAAAAACCCCATATCCCTCATCACTCTCATCCTCCTTCATCGTCTCGCTTGTCTCTCTCGATTCCCCCTGCCCCACACCTCCCGGCCTCTCCTGCGACCCAGCACCCGCAGCTCGCTCCCGCTCCAAGCCTGATCCAACAGCGCCTTTCGTATACTTCCTCGCCGTCTCCACCACCCTCTGATCATTCTTGAAAGCCCGCTCCGTTCTCTTTACCTTGCGGTGATTGAACCGAAATGGAGATGGCTGGAGCTCCCCCAGCCCAGGCAATTCGGTCGTGCCTCCCCTTGCGGCGAGATCCGCAATCTCCAACGCGTCATGGACCGCAGCCCTGATATTAAAGATCTTATTCCGGGCGACGGCGACGGCGTAGGCGGCCGTGAACGCGAACCTGAAGCCAGCCCAGTCGAACCCTTCGCGGCGGAGACTCTCGCTCGTGACGTGCTCGTGCAGATTCCGCTTGCTGTAAAAGATGGTCCCGCGGGATCTCAGCGTGATAACGACGCACTTCACTCCCCATTCCCGCAGCAAATCCCTCGCGCTCGCCATCGCCTCGTGGCTTGGGTTCGTCACCGGGTTGGGGTAGTCCAGGACCCTCTGGGCCTCCAGCTCTGTCATGATGAGATGGTTGATGTTGCTCAAGATGTCTCTGGGGAATTTCTGTGGGGCAGTCGGCTCTAGAACAATCGGGATTCTCTTCTCGTTGGCAAGTCCTATGATGTGCTGGATGAAGCCGAGGTCCATGAGCTCGGGCTGCAGGACAAGCACGTCCGGCCAGGGCCCGGGGATCTCACGGCGGAGCTTGTTCATAAAGTCGGAATCATCCCTGGCGTCGTCTTGTCCCGTAAACCTCAGATTCGCGCTTGGAACAGCAACGGTAGCCTGCCTTCCCGTCTGCTCCTTGATCACAAAGAGCATGCTTGTGCTCGTGTCTCTCATCACCGCCAGGTTCGAGAACTCCACCAGCTCATCGGCCAGTGCCCTCACAACCTGTACCCCGTGATAATCATCCCCGACGGCGCCAATGACATTGACGGCCGTGAAGTGGGTGGCCCTGTTAGACTTCTCAGGGGCAATCCTAGAGAGCCGGGCGCATGCCACTGCTTGGCGAAAGGCCGCGCCCCCGGGCCGGCTGTCGAAGTAGGTGCCGATGATCCTGCCCCTTGGTGACAGCATAGGGACGACCAATGCGCACTCCATGGAAAGACATCCGACGACGGTAATTTGCGGGAGAATCCCCGGCGGGGGAGTTTCTGTCAACGCGCCTTTAGTACGAAGCCACAAGGGAGCACATGAGTCTTGTTCCATACCCCCTTTCTCCACGTTCATGCCGCAACGTTGGTCCAAGACTGTCAACGTCTATTTCTAGCCAGGGTCTCGAGGTACGAGTAACAGACTGCTGCTAACCGTCAGTGGCGGGCGCCCGAGGTGAAAGGTCGTCCGTCGAGTGTCGAGAGCCAAGCACGGGAAAGAAGATAGCTTTTCCGAGCCGTCAAGTCGCAGTAGAGATGCTGGTCATTTGATAGGCGCTTCCCAGTCTAAGTCTCATGATTGTATCTTTCAATTGGTGGTTTCCGGGATGGTTCGGTGTGGGTGTGGACAGAAGACAACAAAGAACCCGCCTGGGTCTCATTGTGCAAGTCGCCCGAAGTCGCTCCTCCCTTCACCCCCCCACACACCGGACGCAACGGAAGGCGCGAGTCTCAATCCTGGAAAAAAAGAATCGTCGGACATTGTACCGCTAGTAATTCATCAAGTTTTGTTATACTACCTCCCAAGCAGTGGCTGCTTAGGTCCACTTACACCCCGAGGCCATCGGTTTGGCCAAACAAGGCGCGGCCAACTTCTCATGCGCATGGCAAATATCCAAGCTCTCGATCATAAAAGTCATCATACTCATTAAGTGTTCTAACCAGGGAAACTGAGTAAACAAAGCCCAACTCCCCTTTGCCCCCTCCCCGTTTCCCGTCCAAACCAGGAATCCACCCTCTAAATCCAACCTCCCTCCATATTCTCCCCGTCTCCCGTCCAATGATAAACCTTGACACAATCCTTGACCCCGACAGTCCCTTCTACTTCCCGCCTCGGTACAACCGCCTGTCTCGGCATGAACGGCGGGATCTCCATCCTAGGCTCCCTCCGCTTCGGTGGCTCCGACATCGCGCCCGAGTCCGCCGGCGGCCGGAGGTACCGAGGAATCCTAGGCCAGGACCGATTTCTGGACCGGAATGCTCTCGTCGCCAGCGTTGAGCGCGGTGTCGTGCGCCGGCTCTGGGCTTTGCACATCTCGCTGTGGACGTCGCCCGGCGGCGTGACGATAGTTGAGGAGCGGTCGTCGCTTCCCACCTCCTCCATAAGCGGGGGGGTCTTTATCCGGTCGGCTTCCTGTCATCGTGTTAGGATCACTTGCACAGGAACCCCCTCGTAATCACCAATACTAACTCCGCCCGGGAAGTTGTTCTCGTCTATCGCATCAATTAGCATCGCCCAAACGACAGACACTGTTGGCACGAGGTTCCTCACTAAAGTAATTTGCCAGCGGAGATGCCGGCGTCGGGGGCGGCGTCTTTCCGCGGGGGAACCCCGTCACCAAAGCCGTCGTGCTGCTCGACGAAACCTGCGACTCCTTCCTGCGCCATGACGACCGCCTCAGCCAGCGCATCGATACCTTTGGCGCGCCAGCTTTCTTGAACCACGAGGGGTGGATGCCCATCGGGACCCCGCCGCCGCGGATTTTGCCGGTCGAGTACCGGTGCCTCCCTTGAACCATGCCGCGCCGTCCGAATCCGAGGAAGCCGTCGTCGTCCGGGTCCGAATGTAGATACCGGTGGTCGTCGGCCGCGCTGCTCTCCTAGACGGGCCGCGTCGCAGATCTTTCTTCCTAAGAAGCGGCCTCCCTGAGCTGCGTGACCTTGTTCCTCCGGCGCAGCGTCCCTTTAGAGGGTGGCAATCCCTCCGCGCTGCAGAAGTCCTTGGATAGCGCGGCGATTGTGGAATGCAGGGCGCCATGCTTTCTGTCGTTGTTCGAGGTTCGCATCCCGCTGGGGGATCCACCTTCGCCATTCGCTACAGCTCCGTAGGGCTCGGCAGTGCCCTTACATGATCCCTCAGCCGGGCCGGTTGCCATCCCTTGCAGCGAAGCCACATGCGCCTCCTCTGATAGGTAAGGGCTCTCGCTGGAGTGCAAGGGCGCATTTCTCCGCGAACTATTTCTGGTCTCAAACGACGTTCCCTTGGTGGCTTGGTTTCGGTTCCGCGTGAACTATTCACAGATTCCGAAGCAACCTGTTGGCTCGGGGACGGACTCGTCGACTTCGCGCTCGACCCAGTAACCGCGGGGGTGCCACACCCATTCGTATCCTTTCCGGGGAGGCCGCGGAGGGTCGAAGAATTCGTTGTTGAAAGGTGAACTGTGGTTCGCGCGGCTGGACTCGCCGAGACTCGTGTCTATGTGTGCCGCGGGCGAGCCAGGGCCGATGGTCAAGTAGTCCACATATCTTGAGCGTCTGGGAAACCACTGTATGCAATGATGAACAACTTTGGAACCCGGTGGCAGTGGTTTAGAAGCCGCGACCGGTCGTGGGCTTCTACGTTCGGGCATTGTGTCTGCGTCGGAGGAGACTTCTTCAATGGTACTGGAGCCGAAGGAGACTGGGTCAGCGAACGTAACGGGGCTGGCATCAATGCAGACGCATGGGAGCTAGGTCGGACCTAAGGCTCCGGAGAGAGATGACCCGGCGTCGGGTGATCGATCCAAGGGTGCGGCCGGGATACAGTCTTCCACTATTGCGCCAGACAGATGGCGGCGCTGACACGGATTTGTCTTTGTGACTATGATATGTCCGCACCATGGTGTCGCAAACGACGAGGTAGATAGTAGTAGGAAGATGGATGCGCAATGCTGGCGTCGAAATCAGATATACGTATGAACGTAGGGGAGGAAAATGAAGGAGGATGGCAGGGCTTCTAGGGCGAGAGAAGGCCGGGAAGCGGATAAGGATTCAAAGAGTCGGACGCAAGTCCAACAAAAAAAGGTAGCAAACTTATGTGAAGTCCAAAAATCGTCGAGTATCATTCATCATGTGCACTTCTTGGCCGTGCCTGCCTTCTGCCGTGGAGTCCGGGCCTCTGATGTCCTTCCCATGTTCCAAGAGCATGTGTAAGCCCGCTCGACCGCTTACCGCGTCTCCAGCCCCTTTTCACTACACCACGAAATGCCCGGTAGACTCGTCATGGAACATCCAGCCCTCGCGTGCCCAGTCCGTTGGCGAATTCAGCCAAGCTCATCGACCTTGTCTTTCAGCCTCCCATCATGAACAAAGGCGGGTATCTGTGCCGGGCGGCGTGCCCGATTCCGTACTTTTAGGCCTCACATCGACTCGGGCGCCGCAGCGGGAACAGGGCCACGGCCCTGCAGAAAAATTACATCCAACAGCGGTCCCTCACAGGCTCAAGAGTCGATAATCATCGTGTCATCACCATCCAGCGCCAAGCCGTCTTGCGGCTGGACAACACCCCTCCCTCTGCCCGCAAGGAGCTCCTTGCGGATCTCGGGGCCGATGGCCGAGTGGCCGTGGGTGAGAAGGAGATCCAATAGAGCCTCTCTCTGGTCCTCCGTGATGTCGTTCCTGTACTTTTGCGCAAACTCCAAGAAGCACTGGTGCCAGATGACGGGAAGCTTCGTCCTCGCCGGGCGGTCGTCATTCATCATCGAGTCCAAGTCACCCTCCTTGACTGACGCGGGGTCAAGGCTGCGGAATCGAAGGAAATCTAGATAAACATGCATGGTTAGTGCTATTTTCTTGGATAATCTGGCGAGTGGAGAGGGGTTTCTTACGGAAAACAAGAGCATCGATAACTTGGTACGGCAGAGCATATCCCTTCTGCAGCATGGTGTGGATCAGGATGTTGGTGGCACCGCCACCCTCAGTGCCCTGAGACGCCTCCTGAGCGGCAATCTCGCACATCCCCTTAATCGCCGCGGCCGAGTGCAGGACAGGGACGTGGTGCCTCTTGAGTACGCCGGCGATGATGGTTGCCTCCCGGAGAGTGCAGGTCCCGGCACCCACTAGAGGGAACAGGAAGCCCTTGAAGAAGGCAGACGGCTTGAACAGCGCCCTCTCCAGCGCCTTGAACAGGTGGTAGTTGAGCTTCTTGTTCTCGAAGATGTCCTCCTTCACCCTGTCGAGCAGCACCATCTCGAGGAACCGTTGCACAACGACCGCCTTACTGGCGACGAAGACGCGGGTAACGGCGTCAACCGCATTCGCCGACCACGACTCTGGCTTCGTGATCTCGAGGATAGCCTCCCAGTTCGGGACGGTGGGCAGGATCTTCATCGGCTTGGGAATAGGGCCGGACCTGTGCCGAGACAGGATCAAACCAACCTTGGTGAAGACATCGACGACCTTGGGAGGGATCTCAATGTCCTCGTCCACGGCCATGTCGGCCCGCGCCTCGGCCGCCTCGTGGGCGTAGATCTTTTCCAGGATGAGGTCGGCGAGATTTGTCGATTCCTCGTTGTTGTTGGCGGCGGCGGCGCCCTCGGGCGGCTTCAGGTCCCAGCCGTGCTTCAGGAGCGGGTCGTCGTCCTCCGGGAGGAACTTCCTGAACGTCTCCAGATCGTTGGGGTCGACCTCGACCTCCTCAACCTCCTCCTCCTCGTCGCCCCATACGTCGTCATCATCGTATATCTTGTCATCGTCATTGGCAGAGTCGTCGAGATCCGCTCTGCTGTCAAAGGCGAACGAGTCGAAAGCTTTCGCAGCCGGGGGCTTGGGCGCGGCGTCCTTTTCCTCCTGGATTAGGGACTGGCTGATCTTCAAGATGTTGCGCGACGCCTTGGCATCGACGAACTGGTCACCATCCTCGTCCTTGACGCTCTTCCCTTTCCTCTTGGGCGCCTTCGCCCGCAGAGGTCCGGTCGCTGTGAGGTCATCCTCGAGGGGGTTGTGCCGCCTCTTGTTGGACGGCGCTGTCGCCTTGGGCATTTTGGGCTTCCGGGTCCTGGTCGTTTAATCTATGCGTATGTAGGCGACTGAGTTGGAGGGTCAGTAGGAGCGGCGACCAGGTGAGATACGGAGAGCGTGCGTTGCGGTGAGGCACGTTTTTGGCTTCGCGTCGGATTTTTTTCTCGCTTTCTTTTCTGCCGACTTTATTTTTTTGGCCGGGGTTACCTTGACCCCGCGGTGCGCTCTGCCGCCGCTCACCGCTTAGATCTTGAATTTTTTGGCGGGGTCGCATAAGCGGGAGCTGCCCCACCATCCATTTACACCTGGTGCGGCATGAGTGATCATCACCACTTTTGACTTTCCAAACCTAACACCCACACTTGTACCGACGCGCTGGGAAGGCTGTCGTGACTTTGGATATCTATACTTAAAACTGGAATAACTTTTATATCCATCTGCGGCCATGGCGACCGAATTAGACGAGGTGTGTACCCGGAACTCCAAGCCGCGTTCCCCCCGAGAGGCGCATTTGTCGCAAGAAGCGCGCGAGATGGACTCGACTTATTGACGCCACGGATGAAGCTCATCGGCTTCGTCAGCCATCCGAACGCCCAGGTTCGGCTCGCGGCGATCGAGGCCGCCGTCCCGTACTCTCTCTCTCACCCAGCCGTCTTCAAGGTCAATGACCTCATGCCCGCGAGGAACCTGAAGGTCCTTCTCCGGGACCATCCGGTATGTCTCTAGGCCCAGAGCGGCTGCCCTCCTGTTGGTTGTGTTAGTTGGCTTCTTTGTCTCGCGCTATGTGCCGAGAGGAATAAACCATACGCTTATACGGACTTGCGTCATGTTACAGAAAATGGCTGCGCATGCCTTGACCATATTGGTGAACCTCGCCGCCGACGACGACGTGCTCGAGATCCTCGCCACGGATGACAAGTTCCTGGACCTCGTTCTCTCCATGATTATCGTACGTTGTGCCCCATACCCCGGCCAAACTGTCCCGACGCCAGAGCGACTTACACGCACAGTCCCCCACGGAGCCGAACGCCAACCTCCTCGCCATGCTCCTCGCCAACATGAGCAAGCGCGACAACATAAAATCCCTCCTATCGAAGAAACAGACCGCACCAGAGGCCCTCAAGTCTGACGATCTGGCCATAAACCAGCTCCTCGATCTCTTCGTCAAAGGCTTCGACGGCTCCTACAACAAGCACGCCAACTACGACTACCTTTCGTACCTCTTCGCAGACCTGACCAAGCACCACGAGATCCGGCGACACTTTGTCACACGCCAGACCTACGACAATGACTTCCCCCTGACGAAGCTAAGGGTATTCACCGAGCACAAGTCGGATGTGCGCCGCCGCGGCGTGGCGAGCACCATCAAGAATGTTGCGTTCGAGGTCGACGCCCACCCTGCGTTCCTGGCTGAGGATGAGATGAACCTGCTGCCGTACATCCTCCTTCCCATTGCCGGGAATGAGGAGTTTGACGAGGAGGAGACGATGGATATGTTGCCCGACCTGCAGCTGCTGCCGCCGGACAAGGAGCGTGACTCGGACCCGGAGATCGTGCAGGCGCATGTTGAGACGCTGACGCTGCTTACTACGACGAGGGAGGGGAGGGATCTCATGCGGGAGGTCAAGGTGTATCCGCTGATCAGGGAGACGCATCTGCACGTTCAGCATGACGGGGTTAAGGAGGCGTGCGAGAGGTTAGTTCAGGTTCTGATGAGGGAGGAGGGTGATGAGAAGACGGCGGAGGAGGATGAGGAGAACCAGCTTGTTGAGGTATAGATGAATTCTCGAGGAACTCATTCTATTTGGGAACAAGCATGAGGGCCTACCCAGACAGCCTGCGGGGAAGCCAGGCCCACATGATTAAGGCTTAAAAGTCAATATCGTGTGGTTCGCTGCTGTAGCCGCCCGCTGTGGCTACCGCCGGGGATGAATCGGACACATGACTCTGGACGGAGTCTATCTCTGCTCCATCTATCTCCCAAGTCTGCACAACCCTCATAGCCCCCTGTGTCAGGTTTGGCGAATACGCTTGTATTTCCCTACTCTATATATGTGACGGACTAATGCGTGCGGTCCTCAAAGAAAGCTCCTCGGGTCCAGTCGTCGCCTACAAGAGCCAAAGAACCATATAATCTTGATTGTTGCTGCTATAGTTTACGTGTTTGCCCTCTTAACTCTATCGTATCTGATGCCATGCACATGCAATGCCATGATGCCACATGAAATATCATACCCGCAGAGCACCCTAAACACATAGACGTGACAGAGCTCTCATGACGCATCCCCAATCACGGCAAGTCCCTACACCACTTCGCCAACACCCCGCTCAACGCCACCGCCCCCTCAATCTCCTCGATCCCAACATCAACCCCCCACATCCTCCCCTCAACCCCAACGCCCTTGCCTCCCAGCCGCCCCGGCAACAGAAGTCCCATCTCCGCCAATCTCTCCCACGCCACGACCGCAACACCCCTCCCCCAAACCCTCACGCCGCCCCCGAGCGCCAGCATGCCCGCCGCGGAGGACTGCACGCGCTGCCGGCCCATGAGCGACGCGTACTCGTCGTACGCCATGGAGAAGTTGACCATGTCGGTGTGGGCCGCCGCCTCGACGCGGGCGGCGGAGATAAGAAGGGCGAGGTCGAGGTCTGAGAGGGAGGGGAGGAGGTGGAGCTTTGAGTGCGGGGGGGAGAGGGAGGGTAGGGAGGGGGCTTGGGGGATTTGGAGGGTGAGGTTTTTGGGAGTGAGCGTGGAGAGGGGGAGGATGAAGCTTGTTAGGAGGGCGTTGGGGGATTTGGTGGTGTAGAAGTGGGATTTGAGGAGGAGCTGGAAGGAATCTTGTTTGTAGAGGCGCTGGGGCTGTTAGCTGGTGTCATCGCGACTAGGCCGGGCTATGTATGTCCAAGGGAGGATAGAAGTGGGAGCGGCGACTTACATCGATCTTCTTCGACCAGTACTCCATGAACTCGTCAAACCCTTCAAGGTCCGCATGAAGCCCCTCGCCCCTGGCATCATCCGCCTCAACCACCAATCCCTGCTTGCAGATATCCCAGTACGCCGGGATACTCCGCGCAGGCGGCAAAAAGACATGTCGGTGGCTGAACCGACTCTTCACCCGCTTCTCGAGCATCTCCACGATATCCACCTTGCCCGTGCACCCGAGGACAGCAATCGGCGCCTTGCGCGCCTGCGCAATGTCGAAGAGGTTGTACAGCAGCGTCTGCCGGGGGTGGTACGTGAACATGTCGAACTCGTCAATGACGAAGATGACGGCCTGGGAAGTCACGCCCTCTTCTACGCCCGAGATTTCAGAAGGGTGGGAGAGGAGCGCGAGAAGGGAGGCCAGCGTGTCTGCGTAGTTCTAAGCCAGGAGCATCGTTAGTTGCTATGAAACAGAGAAAGTCTGGTTTTTGGCGGCACATACGCGGTTCATAAGGTCGTCGTCCACATCCATCTCCTTGCCGAGCTGACGCCAGATATCTTTGAGCGCGAGCTTGTCGTCTGTATGTATGAATCCGTTCAGCCGAACGACGAGGAACTCGCCACTGTAGGATTCCGACATGGCGTCTACCACCTTCTCGATGACCTTCTCGCGACGTTAACATATCGCCCTTCACCCAGGTATCGACTATACTCACCGCAGTCTTCCCCGTGCCTCTTCCGCCGATCAAAAGCATCGAGTTCCCCTCGCCCCCTGAAATCGTCTGTTCAACCAACTGCCCAACCTTCTTGTAAGCCTCATCCAAACCCACCAGATTCAGCCGCCGCTTCCCGGTACAGCGATCCAGGAGCACCCTTTGCAGCGCCGAAAGATGCCGATCGAGGTTGGGGATGTCCGGGGCGTCAGTGGGTGGTGCGGGGGTTGCTACCGCAGACGGGCGTTGGGGCGTCTTCGAGGCGTCTTCCTGGCTGCAGTTCTTGCAGAACCAGTCGTCCTCAGGGATGACGGGGACGTTGTGGCACTTCTGATGGAACCCTAAATCGCAGCCGTCGCAGATGATGATCTCATTAGGCGGATTTGAGTCGGGCTTGAGACAGATTTCGCACACGTCTTCATCCTCCTCATCGTCGTCTTCCACTTCTCCTCCTTTCGCCAGCTCATCTTCCTCCGTGTGTCTGGTCTCTGGTCTTGTGGGTGTCGTGCGCGCCGTCACACTCCGTGCCTTCTTCGCCTCCGACTTCTTCACGGTCGGCAGGTCATCGAAGTAAATCTCGAAATCCTTCTCCTCACCCACCGCGCTAAAAGCCACGTTCTTCCTGCGCCGCGGCGTGTCATCATTGCGCTTCTTTGACGGTGTCAAGATGCCCTTGAGAACAGCGGGCGACGTCGGCACGCCGTCCTCGAGACCCCGCCTCCCCTGTCTGCTCTTCGTCGGTGTCAACTCGAGAGAGTGCGTACTCGTAGATAGCGACGCAGTTATCGTCTTCTTATTCTTGCTACCGGGCGGGCGGCCCGGTCCCCGTTTCTTCTCCGTCGGCGGCTTGCTCGGTGACTCGTCTATGTGCGTGGGATCGTAGACGTCGGGCTGGCTCTCGTCCCCATCGGAAACAGTCGTGACCGGTATGCTTTTTCTCTTCTTAGACTTGGTGCCATTTGATGTACCGGCCGCGGCTTTGTCCTTTTGTTTCGCCGAGGTTCCCGTCGCCTCCTCTTCGACATCAGATGGCAGAAGATCATATGGGTCCCTCTCAATCTCTTTCAACGGCCGTCCTTTCTTCTTTGCCGACTTTTTTACGGGACTCGTAGCCGTCTCCCCATTAGCATCCCCCTCGTCATCTTCAGTGTCAGACGGTATTGGCGCTCCAGCATTGTCTCGATCTAGAGACATCTTCTTCCTCCTCCCTGGTGCCGCTCGCGCGCCAGTGCTGCGGCGCTTCGTGGACTCATCATTCGCAGAGGGACTCACATCCCCCACCTTCCTCTTCTTCGTGGCAGATCCCGCCGCAGATCCCCCGTTCGTTGCTGGCCGCGCGCGCTTCCTGCGGCCGGAGCCGGGTGTCTCGCCCATTGCGCGGTGCTCAATGGAGATGAGTTGCCATGACCTTCGTAGAGTGTTCGTCTGGGTACGCAGATGGCGGTCGGAAGCAATGAGAGTGAGTCGATCCGGGGTTGTCGACAGGTATGGGATGTTAGAGGTCCTGAACGTAGGGCATTTTCTTGCTTCATGCATAGGCTGACGCGCCCAGACGCGGTTGGCGGCTGGATTGACTGACAGTGTGAAAGTACAAAACGAATATATAATTACACTGTATACGTCGCTCTCCACGCCTCGGAGGCATGTACCAAGTCTTCGTCTACGATGTGAGTTACGTCGGAATGGCACGAGGACGCGAAAACATTCTTTGCATAGTTTTTATGACTGGTGTCTAAATACGGGTATGAAATCTTTGAATGCCCTTTATGATGCCAAGACATGTCGAACCCCCAACTGACATCGCCATAAACGCAACAAACGACCTTGCAAGTAACATAGGCCAGCGAAACATTGACAATGCCCCGTTCCCTTCCTGGGAGAGAAAAACGCCCGCAGAAACAACGCCGCCCCTCTATATCTAGATGCCAAGCAGCCCCTTCGACCTCTCGTAGACGTAAAAGGCCGCCGCTGCCATGGGTATCACCTTCACGTATCCAATCGTCAAGCCGACAAAGAACCCGGAGACGCCCTTCTCCCGGAAGATCATGGCCGCCGTCTCAGCGATTCGCATACGGTGCCCGTCGCCCGTCACGCCGCCCACCTGCATCCTCCGCCGGATGATCTCCATCGGGTACGACGCCGTCTGCGAAATCATGCCCGCCACGCCGCCCGACGTCAGCTCCGCCCACGAGCGCAGCGGTACCGGCTTGCCGTCGGGCGTGTTCTTTCGCTTCGGGAGCGTGGTCCACTGCGCGACGACGGGGCGCCGGAAGAGGTCGCTCACCGTGTCATGCGTCAGGAAGGACATTCCGGCGTAGGGTAGCATTCCGAGCATGGTGGCGGAGAAGCCCCTGTAGAAGTTACTTATGCCCCACCGGGGGGTGAGCGCGGTGACGGGCTCTGTGATGAGTTTCGAGGGGTTCGAGGCTATCGAACCCGCGGCTTGCGCTGTCGGGCATTCGCGGTATATCTGCCTGCACACCGAGGCGATCGACGGACGGCCGGCCTGCTTTGTCTCAAAGGCCATGCGCACCCTGATTAGCTCTAGCGGGTATGTGAAGAAGACGGACGTCACGCCGGCCAGCGACCCGCTGATAAAGCGGCGGAACGGCGTCTCCTGCCCCTTGTGCTGGATCACGACCGACCGGATCTGCTCGTAGGCGAGGAACTTGATCGCGGCGTATGGGAATATCCGGAGTAGGGTCGCCGAGTGGCCCCGGAAGAGGCCCGATGAGCCGTCGTGGTGGTATATGTCTCTGAGCGTGGCGGCGACTCCAGCCCAGGAGCCTGAATACTTCGCGTACTGCGGACTTCTCGCTTGGAAGAGGATCTTGACCCGGTCAAGGGGTGCTACAATCGTTTTGGCCTGTGCGCAAACAGAAAACGTTAGTCTCGAGCCACTCCGGATCACGAAACTCGTTCACCGATGGTAGCACGACATACCGCACATCCCGCCAGCCCTCCCGCGACTCCTGATCTCCAGACATAGTTCCAAGTGCGAGTCTGCTTCCTGAACGACACCGTATCGTCGTCCGGAGCGGGCGCCGCCTTCGAAGCGCTCTTCTTCGTCATAGGGGCGGCGCGGTCATAGCCCTGCTGCGTTTCGCTCTGAGATACCGACATTTCCGCATTGTCCAAGGTGGCGGGTGGCATCCCTCTGCCACCCGTAGGGTCGAAATTCAACTTCCGCGAAGGGTTGTCGTTCGGGAGAGAGGAAGCTTCCGGCACTGTAGGCGTTCGACGTCTCCCGATGTAGGTGGTAGAAGAAGGAATGAAGAAAGAGAGAGCGTGGACAAGTATTCGGGTTGTTCAGGGCTCGCGGGGGCTTCGATAGTGTGTCCCACGAGCGGGTCTTGAAATGCGGAGGAAGGGAAAGGCGAGTGAATTCCGGCTTACGAGAAATTGTCGACGGACGTCATTTAGGAAAATACAGAGGCATGTGATTGGTCGGAAGCGGACCCACCCGGGGTATGTCCTCCAAGAAGCCGAGGATTGCCGGGTGGAACTCTGGAGGGGCGGGTGGAAAAGTCAAAAAGATTATCCCCGCTTTTGCCCCGCGTCCGCGTGCAGCTTGTCCCGTTTCGGCTTGGAACCGAAAGTCCCGCGCCAAACCGGCCCTCCGAAACCCCCTGGGGGGGGGAGACCCCTTTCCCCTTGCTCTGTTTCCCCAGCCTCATGGAGCGCCGAGATAATACCCCACCGTCGTGCGTGCTTTACCGAGGCGGAGGCGGGTCGGTCGTGTGCGTTGATATCCCTAGGTCGATTGAGGAGGCGCAAGGTCCGCGAGGGAAGCCGACCGACAGGCGACTTGTGTCTGCAGCTCCGCTATCGGCTCCGTTCGAGACACCACCGGAAGGCAAATATGCCGGGGACCAATCCACGGCGCTCACACCGTCGGCGCAGCTGTCCCTCTTGATGACGCGCGCCGCCGTCCAGGATGCCCTGCAGCACGTTTACGAGCATTTCCCCGGTCCATATCTCCTACCTCGCGTCACGCGACGTCCCTCAACCCCAGCTCAGCCCGCAGGTGCCCATTTCATCCCCGAGGGATCGCACTCACTCAAGGGATCAATAGAGGATACAAGAGATGGATTCATAGCTACCGCTCCCCAGTTTGACGTCGTCGTCATGGATCCCCCGTGGCCGAATCGCTCCGCCAAGAGGAAAAGGGGAGGCTACACAACCTGCCATAGCCACGAAAACACCCGCCACCTCCTCTCGCGCATCCCTGTCCCGGCGCACCTTGCGCCTGGCGGCCTAGTTGCCGTCTGGGTTACTAATAGCCATAGCGCCACGGAGCTCCTGACCGGCAAGGACGGGCTTTTCTCCCAGTGGGGGCTCGAGCTGGCAGCGGAGTGGATTTGGTTAAAGGTAACCGCTTCCGGTGAGCCCATGGTCGACGTAGAGTCGACGTGGCGGAAGCCGTGGGAACGCCTTCTTATCGCCAAGAGGAGAGGGAGCGAGTCCAGGAAGCTGGTGGACAAGAAGGTCATTGTTGCTGTCCCGGACGTCCACTCCCGAAAGCCGAATCTGCGGCCCCTTTTGGACGAGATCTTCGGACCCGATTATGAGGCGCTCGAAGTGTTCGCACGCCATCTCACCGCTGGGTGGTGGAGTTGGGGAAATGAGGTAACCATGTATCAAGCGGACACCCACTGGACTCATTATCCCCAGGGAGAAAGTAGCGATGCGTGATAGATCCATAGACAATATTCGATCTGGGATAGATCCCTCTTAGAAACGCCCGTTTGATGAAGTTCTATTATACAGCCTGAGTCGCCATCTAGTGCTACACATGTTAAATAAAGACACCTCGAAGCACGCTCACTGCTGCGGCGTCTGCTTCCCATCCTTGCCCTCCTCAGCCTCCTCAACAGGCGCCTCCACCTCCGCCGCAGCCTCGCCGCCCTTCCTCCCCATCAGCCTGTCCCACTTCTCGTCCAGCGCGACGCCGTTATCCCACTTCGTCTTGCCCTCGAGCAGGTCCTTCGCCATCGCCCTGTACCTCTTTTCATCGTACTCCAGCTTCCCCTCGCTCGCCAATGGCAGGTTCCCCTTGTGGGCCTCGGCCCGCATCTTGTCCTGCTTCTTGAGCATGCTCTCCCGCATCTTGTACAGGCTCGAGTCCCACGGCGACAGGTCCGTCGGCGCCTCGGGCCACACGAAAGGCTTCGTCATCTCAACAGTCATGTACTTTTCGGCGGGAGGGCGCACGTAGCGGCCGGAGTCGTTCTTGGTGGGCGCGACGGGGCGGCGGACCCACGAGCGGACGCCCTTGACCTCGACGTTGTAGAGGTTCCAGAGGTAGTCGCGGAGGTCGAACTTGGTGAAGCGCAGGGGGACCTGGAAGGTAGCCCAGTCCGGGGGCTGGGAGTCCCGGTGCACCAGTGTTATGACATGGCTGGGGCTAGAGAGCGACAAGAGTCATTAGCATCAGGTTGCGGTTGTCTCGCGGTCGTCCACCCCCAGGCAGGGGCGGAATATCGTCGCGCTCTTGGGTTTCCGCGTCAATGACTCACAGGAATACTGGCTTCTTTCCGAGCTTGAATGCCGGAGCCGTCCGCGCCACTGTCGACGTCATTTTGGTTGCGTCAGATAGTCTTCGGTACCTGACTTCTACTGGTGAAGCGATTCTCAGAACGGAGATGATAGAAAAATCTTGGCCACGTGATGAGCGGCGCGTCACCATCATCGAGTTTTAATTGGTCACTCACCTTGATTGACCGAATGCGGGATATGGAGCACATGGGAGGAATTGTGGGGCGAGCTGAATGTCACCAAAGACTGATGAAGCTCGAATCGAACCAGGTGTTAAATCGTGTCATGCTCGTATTTTCGATTTCATGGCTGATCATTGAATTCAATTCATACGAAACAAGAATCAACTCCGTTTCAAGAGTCCATGATAATCTACATATCGCTCATAACTCATTAAATCTAGACATCAACGCCGGCAACGACCTCGCCGCGACGCCAGGTCCACTGCATATATCGTGCCACTTCATTGGCAGACTCCTCGGAGACAAGGGCGCCGACCTATAGGAGCACGCCGGGTTAGCATAAGTGGGGTTTGAGTCGCATGGACGTCAAGAACATACGAGGTACAGGGCGGCATCGACGCCCGACGAGACGCCGCCGGAGGTAATGACGCGTAGACCGCCGAGACGCATGGCAGCACGGCGGCTGATGTTTTCGCGGGTACCAGATGCTCGGAGAGACATACTTCCCTTCCTATCAACGCCAATCATTAGCCTACTATCGGACACGGCTGAGGTCTGCTGCCGGCTCTTACCTGGCATTAGAGGGGCGTCGAGCGTCGGACTTGCGACGGATGTATGGGTTCTCGTCCTCATCCCCGAGATCGAAGCGCAGGTTGTTGACCACATATCTGACGTTCTCAACGACGTCGGTACGCTCGTCGAGGTCGCGAGTAGCAGCGCGGCTGCAGAGTATCTCGAACTTGGTGATGTAGTCTGGATGGGTCGTGGCTGAAAGGCCAGCAAGGATGCCCTTGTGGGCAAGGAAATGCGAGCCGGTGCAGACCGACATGAGGGTTCGCTCGCGGATGGGGTCTTTCTGTTGCAGTTCAGCGAAGGCCGAGATGAGGCCTAGGGGCTCTGCCTCCTTCTCGATGATCTCATCGGTGTTCCCGCCAAGAACGACGAGGACATCGTAGTCCCCGAGTTGCTCGTAGGCCTGTTTGTAGGGGATCTGGCAGGTAAGGGAGACGTCCTCGTTGGCGAAGACGGACTGCGTGGGGCCAGTGAGGGTGCAGTCGAATGCCTTGGACTCTAGTACAAAGGTGTCTTGGTTAGTATTACTGGGAGCGCATGCCTAGCGTGCGAATGCGGCTAGGAGCCAGATCGCTGAAACATTGCGTACGCACCTGGGTCATTAGCATCATGAAGGGCCGTGCTGAAGACCTCCCATGCTCCGGCAAAGTTCATGATGTTGAACTTGTCGTGGAGGACGAAGAGAACATCGAGGCTCTCGTGCTCGTCCACCACCGCCGAAGTCTTGTGCGCGCTCACACTCATCTTGCCGACTGTTGGTTGAATGGTGTGAAAGAGGTCTGGTAGGTGTGCGGTGATGCCTTGCTGGGATATCTGAGGTTGATGACCCGAGACGGGGGCTTGATTCAAGGTAGGATGGTTGAAGATCAATGGGAGCAGTAGCTTAGAGTGAAGAGGGGGAGAGTATTGGGAACACCCAAGCCGGGAAAGCAGGCGCGATGGAGGTGCTCTTGTACTTGGATGGCTCGAGAGGGGCAACGAGCTGCAAGCCACAGACCAGAGCAGGGTTCCATGGTCATGGAGGGGTAATTCAGCGTGCCGGGCGAGGCGATCAGCCCAGGAATGGAACCAGAGCGTGGTCACACGACGCACGTTGCCTGATGCTCAGATTGCTGCTACCATGTACGTAGGTGTGGATCCCAGTAGCTCGAGGCGCGTCTGCATTCCGTCTTCCGTCTTCCGGGCCACCCTAGCGCCGCCAGGATATCTGGGGAAAGCCCCGGTCGGTGGAAAGGGTCTCGCCACGACCCAAACCGCCGACCGACCGATTGCATCGTGGGTCGCGGTTCCATGCTTATGCCCGTACACGACCGTGGTTCAATTGGTTCCCTGTGCTTGACATATCTGGCTCGACGGGCTCAGTATGACGATGGCTTCAATGTCCAACCTTAATTCATTGTAGACTTCGAGGAACCCCTGCCATGATGAAGTCAAGCGGGGTCATTAACAAGGCCCTGTAATGCGGGGTTGGCGGCGCAGGCATGCTGCTGCGGGATTGAATGCGCTAGGTCATGGATCAGCATCACGGGAAGGAGGACTGGGGCAATTGGATTGGCCCTAGCCCGGTGCGTCAATGGATCCGGACCGTTTGTCCACTGGGGTTGGGACGGCTTGAAGCTTGAAGCGCAGGAGATGCATCTGTGCTGGAGCTCTCGCCCAGTAGACGTGCATGGCGGATGCGGGGTTCCAGCATGGTGGAGACAAGTCGCCGATACCAGGCTGGACCACCTTATCGCAGGCCGTGTGCAGGTACCCGATACGGTGTCAGTCAATGGACAGACTCGATCGAACCGCGAGCTGTTGCCCATCTCCCACCGCAGATTTCAGGCTTCCCACAATCGCAGGACGCCAACCCCGCGGCCGAGTCACGACCCACGAAACGCTCCCACCGTTATCTTCGCCTTCGGATACTTCTTCGTCTCGGCTTGCCTCTTGAGATGCGTCAATAGAGACAATGCCGAGCCCTGGGTACGCCCCCATCGCTGCCCGGCTTGGAGCCGTCCTCTCCCAAGCGGCTGCCTCGAGAGCCCCTAACAAGGAGCTTGGGTGCCCGTTTTCTCCATCGTTCCATGCTAACATACATGTTGGCATGATAGGACACTCAAGTCTCTTTCGAAGGCCCTCAACACACACGTTCCGACCCTGACTGTTCCGCTACCCGACGACCTAACCGAGGTTCTCGAGAGCTACCTCGAGAAGCACGAGAAATATGACGATTCGAGTTCCGAAAGACTTCAGGAGGAGCTTCTCTCCGTACACGAAAAGCATGTAACTGGCCATCCCGAGCGGCTCGCTCCCTTCATCGCGGTCCTCTCGCAGCTTCTTCCCGCCATACGGTCATCTTCCCGGATATCCCTGTGGTGGGATTTGCTCAAGGATGAGTTCGATGATAACTCCTTAAGCGAGAAGGATTTGGTTCCTGAGTCCTTCTCGGCCCTCTCGAATCTTTTTTCGTTGAATGATGTTCAGCTTGAAGAGGGCCGTGACCCGGCCGTCCACCCGTTCGTAGCGCGCTCGATATCAATGTGGATGGAGCAACATCAAGGAACATCGGTTGGAAAACCTGTGGATCACGTTGAAAAGGGATTTCGGGAGACCCTCATATCCTACGGGAAAAGGAAGCCAAAGGCATGACGTCCGTGCAAGACCCAAACACCACAAGTACTGACGAGCGACGCAGGATTTCCTCACCACTCTTAATTCATTCTTCGTAAGGGCGGACTGTCGAATGAAGTCAGCGACCCTTCTATGCGACTTTATCGAGGCCCAACCGCCACACCTATATGTAGCCCTCGAGACACCACTGTTCAGCAACCTCCTGCGTTGTCTCCAGCTCGACACCTCGACGACAGTTGTCTCCTTAACTCTGACGGCCCTAACGATGCTCTTGCCGCACTCGCCGGCCTCATTAGTCCCTCGCCTCCCGACTCTCTTCAACATCTACGCTAGGCTGCTATTCTGGCACAGACAACTCCCCGAACCCACCGATGTCGCGAGCGAGCAATCCCACCCGAAACCGCTAATAGACCCCGCAGGGTGGGAGGCCTGTTCATACTCCCCCGATCTCGACGGGAATTCTATCTCTTCACTCCGAATCTACTTCACGATCCTCTATGGGCTGTACCCCATAAACTTGATGGACTATATCAGGAAACCATACCGCTATCTTCGTCACGCGAACGATCCGAGTGTCGATGTCGTGGAGGTGCAACCATCCGAAATCAGGCACAAATCAGAGGAATTCCAGAGGTGCCACTTGTTACATCCTAACTTTTACCATCTCACGATAGAATCCGAGAAAACGGACCATGGACGTTGGCAAGCGAGCGAACCCGCCGAAGTAGTCGCTGACTGTACTGCCTTGTGCGTCGCGGAAGACCAGCATGAACTCGAGCGAGCCAATGATGATGATCATGCCTGTCAGCGGTCCAGTTTGTTCTCAAGGGACGAGGCCAATAGCGGCATCCCCGATTTCGCCCTTCTCCGCTCCGGGTTGACCAATGACGGTGTGAAATCTGGACAGCTTTCAAGAAGGGGCTCGGCCGACACGCGGCCCCGGAGTGCGGCAGGTCCAGGGGACAGCCCGACGCTACCTTCTCAGCTCACAGTCTCACCTTCGCAAACCCAGCTTCAGGATCTCATAAACTCTAACAAGGCCATCAAATCGGGGCTCAGCCAGTCCCTTGCCAATGACAGCGCCCCGTCACTTTCTCCCAGCCAACAGGAGTTGAATGTAGAGACAGCGGGCGGCAGCGGGCAACCTGCTACGCGGTCCAGGGCCACAAGCTACCTTTCCACCGCTGACACGAGCTCACTTGTATCCCAGCTACGGAGGCAGGTACTTCTGCTCCAGAACGATCTCAGCTTTGAGAGGTACCTCAAGCAGCAGCACATGGCACACATGGGTGAGCTGCGCAGGCGCCAGGTCAAGGAAGCTGCTTCTGAAGCGGAAATGCAAAATCTCATCATCGCCAACCGTAACCTGAAGAGCCGCTTCGAAGACGCCAAGAACACCGAGATGCAAGTCAAGAAGGAGTCGGAGAAAAGCCGCAGCCTCGCGAAGAAGTGGGAGGCCGACCTCTCAGCCAAGCTGAAGGTGATGCGGGAGGATAACAAGAAGCTCAAAGCGCAGGTGGCGGAGCTTGAGCACGAGGTCGGGAGGAGTAGCGCGGAGTGCGAGGAGCTCAAGGCGCAGCTGTGCGCGTGCGAGGTCCGCGAGCTGCAATGGAACCAGAACATCCAGGCCTACGAGGTTGACATGTCGGAGATGGACCGCCTGAAGTCTGAGGTCGCGAGGCTCGCGGTCATGGAGCGGGACTACCAGGCTAGGAAGGCGGAAATGGAGCGGGCTGACGCGGCGGTTGAGGAGGCGCAGAGCAAGGTCCGGGTACTGAACGCCAAGCTAGAAGCCCAGGATCGAGACCTCCAGCGTACGATACAGGCCTACGAGTCGCAGCTTGCTACGCTCAAGTCTCGCTTGACGGAACAGGGTCACGCCGCTAGCAGCGAAAGACTGTCGTCATCTTCGACGCATCACGCCGTCGAGGCCGCACTGTCTGCCGGCAGGGCCAAACAAGCAGAGCTGCAAAAGCAGTACGACCTGCTCTCCAGGAAATACACAGCCCTGCAGTCTTCGCTCTTCGACATGCAGTGCGACCTGTCAGCGGCCGCCGGCCCTCCCAGCAAGCCTAGTCCGGCCGCCCGCCACGACGGCGACGACGACGACGCGCGGGGGCAGGCGTCGTCTTTGTCTTCTAGTCCCACGCAACCGCGCGCAAGAATTCAAAGGATGTTTTCAAGCTCGGATGCTTTCGAGGCTGCCGCTGGATATAATGCCAGGCCGACGTTGGGCGCGAGGTCGAGCACGTCGACGGCTGGGCCGTCCGAGGCGGGGACAGGCTCGTCTGCTGCAGCTCCCGCAGCTCCCGGCACCGATCCTCGGTCTCAAAGCAGAGGTATGTCTGTACCGGCGGGGGGGGGGGGGGGGGGGGGGGC